>APFE030675249.1:0-11812 GCA_000404065.3 Pinus taeda
ATTGCTTACATTATTCCAAATCTTATTGATATTCAGAAAATCTTCATTTTGTAGAGTATTTACCCATCTTGAATGGTCCTACTGGTCCTATTGATATTAAGAAAATCCTCATTTTGTAGAGTATTTACCCATCTTGAGTGGTCGAAATGAGCCTACATTGCTAAACCAGAATCTACATACATGAATGTTAAAATCAAAGCACGTAATAAAATAATCATAAAAATCGGAGAAAATAGTATAGCACAGCCCATTTGCCATGGGTTCACTAGTACATCTGTCTGTGGCCTTTATGTGGTGGCGTGCAATGTCCATAGATCTCATATATTTTCCCTCACTTTATTCCTTTTTCTTCTAATCTAAGTAAAATAAAACCATCATACTATGCAGGGCAAGGTGTTACATTGGGATTGATGAGAACGGTAGACTTACAGAATTCCTTTAAATCCTTCTTCCATCTATATCTATTTGTTATAGTACAAACAAAACAAGCTAATCATTACTTACATTATATAGATATAAATATAATACTGCCAAAAAAACATAAGTCCATCATCACAACTCTAACTAAAATAAAATTATAGCCATCATTTCCATATATACCATTAGCACCACCGACCACATGAGCATAAATTCAGCTCAATTAATCAAAATAATTCTTTTTAATTAACCATTTAATTTTGTCAAAATTTAATAATATACAAAGTGGGAATTCACACTAATCCAGAGCTTTGCTCAACTTTTCAACGGTTTAGGTGGATTCAAGTTAAGCAAAACCTCTAAACGCATTGTCCCACTGTGTACAAAATTTAGATTACAGTGAAACTCTAATTATAATTAAAATTTATATAAATTTGTTATTAAGTTTGTAGTGACAAAGAAAGAGTGCCTTGTTAAAATTTTACCATTTTCCTTTTTTCAAAAATCATAAGCATGTTGTGAACATGCTTAATGATCATTGGTTGGTAGCTACGGTGATTAAAAACTGTCCATATCGTTAAATGGGCAGTGATCAAATAAGGATCACTTTGCCTTAGTTATAGGGAATGGTTGGCAGACATTAATGCGATGGCAAGTAAAGCTAGTAAGCCTAAATAAGAGTGGTTTGTTTCCATTGAGATCATCAATTGTACTCTCATTTTCTTGGCGCTATTTACATTGCCTTTTTTGAGTAGGGTTTGGCATTTTCATTATGGTGTCCGTCCATTTGAATAGGGTTTGGCATTTTCATTATGTTGCCCATCCATTCTTGTATCCATAATCATGTAAATGTATTGTGATTTCACATTGAATTTGAATTACAAATCTAAACAGTAATGCCTCGCAACAGAGAAGGTTAAGTACAAGATTAATGATTGATAATCGTATAGTAACTTTCTCTGAGGAGTGTTGCTGTGATAATTTTGTAGCTAAGTTTCTTTGTTAAGTGTTGTTATTAGATTGGTAAGAAAGCAAAAATTATATGTGAAAATTAGATATATATGTAGGGTTTTTTTATTTATTGCAATTAAGTTGATATTCTTTCAAAGGTGACTTCCATCTTCAACCCTTCCCATGAAATTTGAACCTGAAATTTGGCAAGAACTAAACCCCACACAAACCAACTCATCTTCTCTACAAAATATTGTTGTTTAAATATGCAAGCAAACAAAAAAATTATGTAAAACTTAAACACAAAGCCAACGCCTCACACTAATGACCATAATATATAATAAAACCAAACAAAAATACTCTGGGAAAATCATATGTACATACAGAGGTCATATGTACAAGCGGAATTAAGTTTTATAAAAGAAGAAATATTGTTAAAAGATATCTAAGTAGTGAGAAATTATATTAAAAATACAAGGAAATTTGAGTGTTATTCATTCTACAGCAAACCAACCAAATTTCTGCTAAAAAGTTTCAACAAATCAGCTAAATGCATTCCATAGCAAAACAACAAAACTACTGCTTAAATATTCCCACAAATCAGTTGAATATATTCCATGACAAATCAACTAAATTTCTGCTAAAATATTCCAACAAATCAGCCAAATTCATTCCATAGAAGAAGAGCATTAAGCATAAAATTTTGGCAGCACAGGCATTGAAAGCCTTCTGATCAAATATGTGTACAACTTAGCCTTTCTATTTGGTGAATAAAAGTTTGAGTTGGATGCCTTGAATAAAAAATGAGAGTAATGCTGATGTATTAAGAAATGGACTCTAATCTTTAAAAGAAAAACAATGCTACATGCACGCAGTGTGAGTTGTTGAAGAATATACAACCACTCGGAAAGTTAAAGGTTAGGTAAGGCTTTCACAAAAGTACCGTCGCAGCGTTAACACAGCACGCACAGCACATAAAAGCAGTGTCCGCGCAGCACACAGGGCACCTTATCAGTCCGTTCTCGTTACAACAGGGGCACTTCTTCCAAACAACTCGACTCTAGTCCTGAGCACCCAACTTCTGTGTGAAAATCTTGCGGCTGCCATCACAGTTGAGGCAGGGAACAAACTTCGAGTCACCGCAACCATGACAGGACATGATAGAGCCAGTGTGCCGGGGGAAGCCTTCCAGAAACTTACCTAATTCACCCGCTTCATGCAATTGCAGAATCTCCTCAATCCCACCGATGTATATCCCTGCAATAAACAACCTAGGCACTGTTATGGGATTCCCCAACAGATCCTGCAATTCCTGCCGAAATGGGGCATGCATGGAAATGTCCCTTTCATCCAAAAAGAATCAATTTCACAATGCAGCAATCATCGAATGTTTTTCTGATTCCCCTCAAGCTCGTAAAATACAGAACCACCCTATCTTCGCCCCCAGGGGGCGCCCTAAATCTCCACTTGGAGTTTCCATTTTTCGAAGAGGTTTTTTCAAGTAAGCACAAGGTCTCGTCTGCAACTTTTACATTACGGGTAAATCTCTGCGATATACTCACTCTGGTTTCGACCTTCCCTTCGACCAGCTGCTCTATATCTTTCATATTCACAAAAGAAAAATAGGATGACCGGTCCACAGACTTTCTGTTGCCAACTTCGTTAGCTTCCTCTTCCTGCAAGTTGCCATTGCTACTGTTCTTTTTGGAATTGCCATGATTTGCTTTCAAAGAATGTTTGTACTTGGCGATAAGATTGCCGACTTTCGACCATCCTGAACCTGTCTCTTCCCCTGGCATTGCCGACTTTCGACCATCCTGAACCTGTCTCTTCCCCTAGCCATGATCTAACCCTTGAAATTTGTTTAATCGTCTAAAATCTAATCGTATGGTGCACAAAATGACAAATAAGCACCCAGGGAAGTTGATTTCAGAGGGAAATGCCTGGCATAAAAATATCAAATCGAAATAGTAATATTTTCTTCGCTCAAAAATGATTATAATAATTATTATATAATTTTTCTATATTCAAATATTTTAATAACATTAAATTAATATAAATATATGAATTAGTCGGGAAAGTTTTAAATCCAAAGTAGAATGATTTAATATAATTCGATCCATTTAAAATAAAAATAAAAATTTATGAAAAAATTTATTTATATAAAATGATATTTTAACTATAAACATGATATTTAATGTTAATGTAAAAAATTATTTATTAAAATTTAAAGGAAAATTTTAATTAATTTTAATTAATATTTGTTTAATAATTAATATTTGGGTAATGGTAAATTTTTGCTTGTCATCATTAATAATGAAACCGGGAAAACATGAAAATCAATAATCCAACATCTTTTCATATGAATAATATAGAGCATTTGTAATTATATTGCTTTTGTGGTATCAAAAAAGAAAATATGGTTTAGAAACTTAAAAGTGTAACATATGACATCAAACAGATAAATGATGATATTTACTTATGATGTAACACCTGCTTACATTATATTCATGGATTCTACATTTATGAAAGTTTATTCTTTAGCAATTTTAACTTCAAGCCGTAGTTCTCAAAGTTAGTTGTAGTGGGGAGAGTGTACTAACAATAAGAACTTCATAGATAAGGAATGTGATCATAGATCTTCTCTTCATGGGTGTCACGTCAGAGGAGTATTAAAATTATTGGGATTTTGATTTACACGAGTTAAGAGAAGAAAAACATGAAAGGAACAAACACCATCCTACTCAAGGAGCATTGAACTTGTTAGGATTTTGATTCAGTTCATTAAAAAAAAGAAAAGGGGAATTGAGAAAACACTAATCTAATTAATAATCATCACAAAATCCCATGAAAGGAATATGTGGTTTGTTTGTAATGGAATTTATGCCTAAATCATGGAACATATATACTTTATGAAAGGGCAATGATCAAACCAAAAATGCCACCATTGATGGGAAATTACAAATGTAATGATCTTATTGTGCATGATGGACTAATACTCTCATTTAAATCAATGGTTTTTAGCCTCAAATCAAGTTGTGTCAGTAACTCATGAAATTGTCTCATATCATAATGGTAACGCTCTATTTACTCAAATTGTAACATTATTTAATTTATACAAAAATTTTCATAGATAATCATAACACACCAACATTTTAAAATTAACAAAATTTACACTAGATTATACTACCTTATCATACAAATAATTATAATACTCATCACTTTAAACATATTTTTAATACCCCACCTTTATAACAACATTTATAACCTATACACTCTATCTTTCGTTTGACGCTCCTTCCTCTCGTTTAGACAGTATGTTAGTTATTATTTTAAAAATGTACAAATATTAATAAATTAATAATAATAATAATAAAACAACTTAAAAAATAATGAGAAATGCTCGATAAGTTTCGTTTTATATTAAAGAATATATTTAAAGCAATAAAAGTGAAAGAGAAAATCAAAGTTTGAAAAGGGCCACTTTATCGAAATAAGAAAGAGGTGAGGGTATGCCATTGAACCGAAATAAAGAAATAAAGCAATGGAAATTAAAGATGAGTACATGTTTAGAATATGTGAATGTACCTAGGAAAGGATGGATAGAACCTATGCTTTAGATGTTCTTAGTGTAAATTTTGAAGCCCCATACTATCAGAAGAAGGTGGTGGCTTTGTAATTCAAGGATGGATTTCTGCATTATTCAATATAACATTGTTTTGAGCAAGCCACACTTTCCCATATATATATATATTTGGGAAGTGCTTCTCATTAGATTTTAAATTGTGTTTTTTTTTTAACTATTAAACATAGTGTTTCATTAAGTTAGCGAAGTAATCATGTAAATTCGAGGCCCAATTTATTTTTTCGGTAAAGGGCCTTGTTGCTTCTACCCAAACAACCTAAGTGTAAACACAATCCAAGAAGAAGTGTGGAATAAATTTCTCCTTTTGTTTGTAAATAGGGCATCTAGAAGGGCCTTGGATGCTACACTTCTTCATATTATCAATGATGTGGAATTTCTTATGAGAATGTAGCCAACAAAAGGAATTTACTTTAGAATTTTCACTAGGCTTCAAATCCTCATCCAAATGTGAGATTTGGAATGGATATGCTAGGAAAAGAGTAATCAGACATAGCCTTCCTTGGTTGTATACTTTGATTTTTTCCATCCCAATATATTAGCCTCCTCCAGTCTCTAAGGCACACTATCCGCCAATCTATCTCTTAACTTGAATATCATTCGATGATATTTATTTGGAACTTCTTGAAAGTTCCTTTCCATCCATAGCCCCTCCTCACTTGAAAGGGAAATATCAACTAATGTGTTTTTTCCCTGCACACTGAGGAATTCCTTAAGTGGGAGAAGCTCATGGTATCCTTCTGAAGCTCACCTTCCCATTATTTTTTCTTTCTAAAAATCAACATATTTCCCATTACGTGGGTCCCAATAAACATGAGTGCTAATCAAAGGAGTGAAAACAGAGGGAAAATTCCAAATTGACGAGCCTCCTTTTGATGATTGGATAATGTTGAGGTTGCGGGCTCTCTCTATTCTTAAATAGTTTTTCTTCAAAAATTATTTCCACTAATCTTCTTTTCGAGATATCAATCTCCAAGCTAACTTGGAACTAATTGCCTTATTCATCAATATTGGCTCTCGAATCCCAAGACCTTTATAACTTTTCAGATGCTTGACAGTTGTCCACTTAAATAGATGGAATTTTTTTGTTTTAGATTGGCCTCCCTCCCAAATAAATATGTGGATTTCTTTTGCCATTGAGGAGAGGAAGCTATGAGGAGCTAGCATGACTGAAAATTTATATGGAGGGAGAGCTTCGAACACTTCCTTAATTAGCACAACAAGCCCTACCAAAGTAAGCGATAAACTGCCCCAAACCTCCCAATTTTCTTTTGAATTTCGACAAAATTCTTTCCCATTCTAGCTGAGAATGAGGCTTTAGGTAGATAAGGATGCCCAAGTATTGAAATTCTAACCAAGTTTCCACCATGGAGAATCCCAAAATAACGTTGATTTGTCGTTGCCTTCTTATAGGTACATTCCAAACCTAGATCTTAGATTTCACCCCATTAGCCCCATTAGTTTGCCCACTTGAAGCTTGTCAAGGATTTTTTTTAATCTTCTTGCAATCATTTTTGAGGCCCCTCCTAAGAGAAGGGTGTCATCAACAAATTGAGAGTGATTCATATTCTTGACCCCTATGACAAATCTGATTCCACGTAGGAACTCTTCTAATGTTTCAAATTTCAATCTTCGACTGAGAGAATCTACCATTAAAATTTATAAGAAAGGTGACAATGGGCATCCTTGGTGTAGACCCTAAGTGGATCTGAAGCCAGCTACCCTCCCATTTAATAAAGGAGAAATATAAGCAGAATGAATACATAAAGATACCCATCGAAGGAATCATTTTTCAAATCCATATTTTTCCATAGCTTGGAATATACATCCATGTCTTACCCTATCAAAAACATTGGCCATATTAAGTTTTATTATCATTCCTTGATCTTGTCTTCCTTGGCTAGAATGGAGAGCTTCTTAAACAAGAATAATATTATCAAAAATTTTCCCATGAGGCATAAAGCCTCTTTGTTTTTTGTGATTAGTTTTCTAAGATATTCTTTCATTCTTAAGGCCAATATTTTTCAAATCACTCTATAAGAAACATTACATAGAGAAACAGGTTTGGATATTGAAAATGAGGAGGGATTTTCTTCTTTGGGTAGTAAAAGCTAAAAAGGATGAGTTAATTCTCCCTCCTATGCAAAATTTTTTAAAATAATAATCTATCCTTACGAAGGGCTCAAATTTAGTTACCCTCCCAGAACTGGTGATAAAAATGAGCTAAAAAGCTATTTGGTTTTGAATCTTTTTTCTAATTTAAATGAGAGCACCACTTGATGTACATATTCCATTGCGATTCTTTAAATGAGATGGGTATTATCTCATTGTGTGAGGACTTTTGGTATTGACTCTATCATAAATCCATATACTATCAAAAATGTTGGGTTTGTTGCACTGTAGAGGTTATCAAAGTGGTTAACGACCTCCTTCTTGATCTGGTTCACAAAAGTAACTTTGTTCCATTTATTTTTATTTCCTTTATATTATTTTTCTAGGTCCCAGTCCCTATTTTCTTATGAAAATATTTGGTGTTGATGTCACCAACTTGTAACCATATGCTTCTTGATTTAATCTTCATTCTTCTTCTTCTTCTTTCAGGGACTTACGTAATGTTGTGGAGGCATCTTTTTCTTCTACACTAATTTATGTGTAACCATTTTCTATTTTTGATTGAAGTGACTCCATTCTTTTTTGCATGGCCTAAATATTTGTTAATATTTAATTTTTTATTAATATAGTTTTTAATATATAAATAAAAATAACAATAATTAAACATAAAATAATTATTAAAATTTATAATTTATCTAAACACATTATAATTTATCAATTTTCTTTATTAATATGGGTAAAAGAGACAAAACAAGTAATGAATTGTTAAATTCAATTAAACTTAAGATTTCACATATGAAATTATGAAACTGTTGTAAACACCATTAATTTAGATCTAATATCTTAAGCTTCTTCTTTTTGCTATTTAAGTTATTGATTATATATTATTTTCAAATTAGTTACATATATACCAACTTAATTTATCATAAATTTCTTAATTGAAATTTTGATTTTTAATAATTTTGATTTTATTTATTAAAAAATGAAATTCGACAGTCTGATACCATAGTTGATCTAATTAATGATAATGTTTCATATATTTAAATTGGAATTCTCTAAATACCATTAATTTAAATATAAAATCTTGACCCCTTCTCTTTTTATATATAAAAATCACTTTTCACCCTAAGTTTTTAGGGTTGGTATATATATATATAATATATATATATTATAAATTAATTATTTTAAAAATTCCGTTGGTTTTTTGTAAGCTAAGATGTTACCAATAAGTTTGGATTTTTCTTATGTTTTTTATAATTTTATTTTATTTTAAGAATTTTAGAATGAGATAAAGAATAAATAATGATATATGGTATTTAAATGCATGTTAAATTTTGCATATTTAATATAATTTAAACAACATTAATTAGATTAATTTTTTTTCTTTATTATTATTTTTTTAAATATTTAAATGAACAAACCAATTAAAATGAGAATATATTCAAATATGAAATTATGAGCAAATTAATTAAAAAATAATTTATTTATATATTATCAAATCAAATAATTTGATAAAAATAATTTAAAATAATTTTTTTAATCTTTATTTATATAAAAATCATACATAAAAATATAATTATTTTAACCCAATTAAAATATTGAATAATACCACTCTTATTATTATCTTTTAATAATAATTCCTTTTAGATAATGTTTTTTCACTTTCTAAATAATTCATAATTTATATTCTTGACAAAATGTTAATTCTACAATTAAATTGAAACCAATTTTCAATCTACGTCATTATGTATTACCATATATTAAAGATGCAATATGCCTCTTGCTTGATAACATTATATTTTAGGATCCAATTATTTATATTGACATCTTTATATAGGATTCAATGATAGTTTAGACTACCAGAGGTAGTGGTTAATGTGTTAGAAACTGAAGAATATACTATATTGATAAATTGGACAACTCACAGGTGAGGAGCTTCGCCTAGAGATTACCTCTAGCAGAATGCTCTCTTTAATCATCTTATAATAAAAAATATATATATCTTTCACACATCTAGGGGAATTAGAACAACTACGTAAGAAATAGGAATTAATTCCTAATCTAAGGCTCTAGTGAACTGAATCTCTCCAAATTTACATATTCTCCATTATCTTCAACACTCCCCCTTAATGGAGAAAGGGGTTCATAAGTATTCCTAACATTTCCCTAAACAATTCAAACATGATTCTACTGAGAGGCTTAGTGAAAATATCAACAACATTGTCACATGTATTACAATATTCAATATGAATTTCTTTTGATTGAAATTTCTCTGTGACAAAATGAAACTATTTATCAATGTGCTTTGTGTTTTTATGAAATACTAGATTATTTGCTAGTTTGATAAAGCTCTAGTTGTTGCATTTGATAATTGTTGCAACCTTTTGTTTTTCTCCAACATCATGGAGAAGTCTCCTCAACCAAACTGCTTCACAAATTGTTGTACACATCGCTTGATACTCAGCTTCTACTGAAGACAAGGATATTGTGTTCTGCTTTTTGCTAATCCATGCAATGACCCTGGACCCAATGCTAAATGCATATCCTGTTATGGATCGTCTCTCATCTACATTTCCAACCCAGTTAGATTCTGAAAAAACCTGTCAATCTAACATCAAATGAATCAGTATAAATAATACCAAAGTCTAAGGTTCCTTGTAGATACCTTAAGACACCTTTCGCTGCAACCCAATGACTCTCAAGAGGCTTTGACATGAATTGGCTCAATACACTGACTAGGTAAACCAAATCCGACCTAGTTGTAGTCAAGTAGATTAGACTCCCAACCAACTGTGTATACAATATTTCATCTACCTCTTTAGAACCAGCATCATTCTGAAGTTTGGTATTCTGCTATAAAGGCACTGCTTCAGCTTTGCACTGATCCATTATAAACTTTTCTAGTAAGATCCTAGCATACTTACCCTGTGACAGAAATGTTTGGCCATACTCCCTCCAGACTTCCAGATCCAAACATTAGTATTGTATCTCTCCAAGGTCTTTCATCTCGAAACCATGTGACATCTGCTCTTTGATTTCTTTAATGAGTTCATTTGAATTTCCTATAATGATAAGATCATCTACATATAAAGAAATAAAAAAAAATTCACCCCTCTTTGTCAATCATGGTGTATATATTAGGCTCATTCTTTCTTCTTTTATCACTATGCTGTAGAAAAAATGAATCAATTTTGTCATACCATGACCTGAGTGCCTATTTTAGTCCATACAATGCTTTCTTCAATCTACAGACTAAGTGTTCTTCCCCCTGTTTAACAAACCCCTTAGGTTGCACTAAATACACTTCTTCTTTTAATTCACCATTTAAGAATGCAGATTTCACATCTAGCTAGGGTATCGGCCAATGATGTTTGGTAGCTAAAGAAATTAAAATTCTGATTGTGTTTAATTTAACTACAAAGGAAAAGGTTTCCTCATAGTTAAGACCTTATTTCTATGAATACCCCTTTGCAACCAACCTAGCTTTATATTTTTCTATATTCCCATTTGCTTTAAATTTAGGTTTGTATAAACATTTACAACCTATGGGTTGTTTTCCTTCAGCTAATTCGACTAGATCCTAGGTCTTGTTTTTAAGTATGGATTCATAGTCATCTTCCATGGCTACCCTCCATTCATTATATTGAGTAGCTTCTTTATAACTAGAGGGTTCAAAACACTTAACATAGTAGTTATAAAATCATTCTCCCTATATCTTGCTGGAAATTGACTTTGCCTACCTAATCTCCTAAGTGGTGGAGTGGCTTCAAACCTGTTCAGATCTCCCCTTTGTGGACTAGTTTCAAACCTGATTTGATCAATCACTTCTTCTTTCTCCTGCTGCTCATGTTGCTCACCGGCCCATGTTTCATCACCTTATTCTAACAGTAAATGTACAAGCATTGTTCATCACTCCGAATAGGGTTCCTGTCATCTACTTGTTCATGTAATACCACATATATGCTTGCAAACACCTTATGAGTAGAAGGATTAAACAACTTATAAGCCTTAAAATCAATGTAGTATCCAACAAAAGTACACTTAATGTCTTTTGAATCTAATTTCTTCCTCTCTTCTTTCAGGACATGATAAAAATCCCTGCATCCAAAAACTCTAAGATGACTTATTGTAGGGTTGAAGCCAAAGAATTCTTCGAAAGGAGTTTTATATTCCAAACACTTAGTAGGACTCTTATTCTTAATATACATTGTAGTGTTTACAACTTATGCCCAGAAACCATTGGTCAAATTCTTATCTTTCAACATATTGTGGGCACTGTTATGCTTCTTAACCTGCAAAGTAATACTGAACAGAGAATATGCGATAAAAAATACCCAGAACACAGAATAGCAATGATTTTATTACTCAGAGAGAAATGTTCACAGGCCTCTTCGAGGGGGCAACCTCCAATAGAGCAGAGCTCGATTACAAAACAAGACACGATACTCCTCGCAGGGAGTCTCTATCTTTTATATATGACTCATACATGCAATACCACGGGCCAATACCGTGGGTTTTATTAATACCGTCTATCTAATACTACCGCCCATTTACCCTATATCTAATACTACCGCCCATTTGCAACTAACTGTGGTCCCGTCATTAATTGCGGGTTAACCACTTACAAATATTAATATGGGCTTTATTGACTCTTGACTATGACGTGATCCCATGACATAAATAAGGGGG
>APFE030675252.1:0-11038 GCA_000404065.3 Pinus taeda
CTATACCTATCCATAACAATACTGACATAATCATGACCTCTCTCAAACATATGTAAATCCCCTATATAATCCATTGACATATTTTATGGATAACAAGGTATTGAAAATGACATAATTGAATGCAAATTTGTTTACCTTGTTCATTAGAAACAAAGGTCACACATACTTTTGCATAGTTGGACATGATTTCATATATCTAAGGCTTTAAACAATAATGTTGTAATTGGGATATTGTTTTACCTTCACCCCAATTACTAAAAATGAGAAAAGTAAGTGCCTGTCTCGTTATACCCATTTTTTAGCTTTTTAAAATACACAAATTACCAATATGGTATAACAATTTTTCATATACATGATAATCCAATGATTCCCTTTTTAATAATATGGATTAGTGTTTCCTAAACATCTTTAAATTCTGTCATATTTTTCAATGTAACATTCTCAAGGTAATCAAATATTGTATAAAGAAATGGATGAATTAATAAAAAGTCTAGATAAGATATCAACAATTTTTGTTTGCATACCTATCCTATAACTAATGACCAAGTGAAAATCATGCAAAAATATCATCCACCAGAAATTACATTACTAATATAATTAATATAATTACTAGTATAACATAGTTTGTTATTCAATATATTTCAAAGTTTACTGATATGTATGAACGATTAAGTCTTTTCTCATAAACCAAAGAACATATTTTGAGTGTCAACTCCTTTAAATTATCATTTCTCCCATGGCATTATGAGTTGCATCAATTTAAGTCTCAAATGGTTATTATAAATAAATTTCAATCACTTCCTCTAATGCCCTATCTCTTCCTTGACGTATCTCTAAGTTGACGTATCTCTTCCACAACTTAGATGATACATGCACTGTAAATTCCATTGTGGGAATGATTAGAAGGAAAAATTGCTTGTCGTTCTCTTTTTCCTTTTTATGCCTAACTTTATATATAAATTTTAGTAAATTGTGTTGTTAAAGTTACATTACTAATGAGCGTGACTTAGTTTATGTTTTTGTATTAATGTGATTGTTTGGGCCTTTTTCTTTTCCCTTTGCGAGTTGTAATTTTTAGAAGTATGCATATTTTAAGTACTTTTAAAAATTGTTTTTATTTAATTGAATCTTTATTTTAATGATTATTTTTTTTATTATATTTATATATTTTATTTTTTTCTATTTTTTTTAAATTTATATAACAATATATTTTTAGAGTTTTATATTTTAATTTAATTATCAATTATTATTAAATAGATTGTAGACATTTAACTTCTATAGAAAATTCTATAATATTCTTAGTAGTGTACACAAATCAAATTAATTATGTTTTCTTTCTCTTTTATAAGGTAATTGATTAATTTAAAACAAATATGAACAAATATTATATGAAATAAGTTACAGTTTCTTTTGTGCATGTGGTATTACAAGCAATGGTATTGTAACAAAGTCCACTTACAAATTAAGAATATCCATGATAAAGTGGGGATCAACGTCCATGAATAATAATCTTCTTGCATGTTTTTTTGTGTATATATGAACATATATTAATTATTTTTAAAATTAACAAGTGTAATATGTAGAATTTCTCCTTATGCCAAACGTAGAGAATCCTTATGGGGTGAATGTGATCATATAAATTATTTATAGTAAGAGCATGATTTAACCACAGAAAATTTTAAGGATCGAAAATTATCTTGATGTTTAAAAACACTGGTAAATATCACTAGTCCCTAATATGAAAACTATAAAATGTTTATTGACATTTTTGTAAAATTATTCAAATTTATAATGATTGTATATATAGTATTTATATAATGTTGGCGATTTTTAAGGTAAAATGATTTTATATTGTAAAGTTTGGGTGAATCATTTTTATAAAAAATTGAAAATTTTGAATCTTTTCTATAGAAAAATCATGGAAAATTAGGTCACATGTGAATATTATCCCCTAAAATTTTCCATGGATTTAAGCTCCACAACCTTGTTGGAAGGGGAATCAAATTGCTAATAATATATTGGTACATGGCAACATAGTTTTATGAAAAACTTGTCAATAACAATTAAATAATTACACAATAAATATAAAAATATTATGATTAATATAATATATTAATGGAAAAAGTTGAAAAAATATTGTTATCATAAAAAAACATTGTTATTAGAAGGAATACAAGAATTAATTAACATAAAGCATGAAATGATTATAGGTTGCCAACCTAGATCCATATTAACTCGGGGTCTACAAAGTGTTTAGAGGGATAAAATCTCTTTTCACTTCATAAGAGGTTTATATCTCAAGAGATTGATCCCTCTCGACACTTGGTATATTCAGGGTTAACATGGATCGAGATTGGTTTTCAAAATAATATAATTTTTATTTTTTTTCATGTCTCAAATATACTTAAGTATTAGTGTTTTGTTCCATGCTAAATGACATAAGGTTCATTATGAAAGAATTCAGTCGAGTCCACCATCTAGCCATCCACATCAAATCACATAATTTGAAGCACAATTATATTACACATCCAATGTTTGAGAGTACCAAACTATTTAGTTGGGCATATGCCAAACACGACTTTTTATTGATTATCATGCATCATTATAACGACATGTCCCTACTGCACATGAATGATTTCATCATCGCATATCAACAGTCTCTTAATTTGGAAATTCCTTGCCATAGAGCTCAATTTGTGATCCTCTCAAGAAATTTGGAAATGGATGTAGTAATTTTCCATGTCCGTCATTATCATCTTGGTGTTATATTTGTAGGTGGGAATGTATCTCAGAATTCAAAGGTTATATCATTCATGGAGATTAGGGGCAATTGTCAACCTCTTAGTGTGCCCTCTCTAATTGAATGCCCGCTCATGGTTTTCTAGAGGTACCCTCTATTTGTAAGGATCTATTTTCCACCCACGCTAATACCTCGTATGCTGATTATGATTTTCCCCTACTATTGAAGAGGAATATTTCAACAATAGATTAAATTGGGGTCGTTATCATTCCTTTAGAAATGGACTGGAAAACTAAACTTTGGCTTAGCTTGAAATCGCTTAACAAAGTCACCAAAAAGCCAACACGTAATCTCAAAGAATCTAGGAATGGTCGAGTAACCCAAGATGGTAGGAATCCGGTGAAGATGGAATAAGTCACGCTCAAAGGAGGCAATGAAAGCTGGATCGAAGAAACCAAAGACATGTTTGATCATGGCAAGGGATGTGGAAGTGATTTCAAGTAGAGACCAAAGAGTATCAGACACAAAGCATGGAGAAAGAAAGGGCTCTATCTTGACGATAGTGGACACGGAAAATAAATTGATTTAGGCTTGAGGTCATAGCTCAAGGAGGTGGTTAGGTCAACACCTCCAAGAAGACAATAAAAAAATACCGCAACATTGTATGTGTGCATCGCTTCCTTTAATAGTGGCTCTAGGTACAATGTTCCTTGATGGTTGGGGTTCAATCTTGGTCAACGAATCCTCGTCTCTCCAATTTTTAAAAAAGTATAGTTTAATCTTATCTCAGTCACATTCCATGTGCATCTAGAAGGAGATAACTTAAGAATAAATTTCTAATTTTCCATATTGTTCTATGTTGTTCCAATAGTATAATGAGCCCAAGATATAATGAGCCCAATACATAATCATCCAACAAATATTTACCCAATAAACATCAAAAGAAGACCTCAAGAATTACTGTACAACAAAGGGAACCCTTCAAATGTTCATACATTTGTGGTCAACTATAAAACCGTAGCTCAAAACCATAGTCACACTAATCAAGATATTATGTGAGAAATTGTGACTTCCTAGTTACTCCCTAAGGAATAATATACCAGTGGTTATGACTTTTTGAGTTAATCCCTGAATCACGACAAGCGAGGAACTAAGGTTTAACCCTCCCAAAACTATATTAAAGGCCTAGTTTCTCCCTTTAGGTTATTAAGCGAGAGACTGTAGCTTCCCAACTTCTCTTTGGACCATCAAGGGTGAGTTACTACAGTTGAATTTGTCTTGCGGTCAGCTTGCGACTATAAAATAGTAACCGTAGATATGTGCGAGTCTCCGACCTGTAATTTCGTATCTCGCGTGAACTTCTTCTGCAAAACTGTGTGAACCAAACAATAGAAGAGGAGAATAGAATTCACGATGATGATGTATAAATGATCTTGAGGTTTCCTATATTTATAGGCTTCCATGAGGGTCCACTTGATGTTGAGGACGACTTGTCCAATTGTACATATGTGTGAGGCCGACCTATTCCAATATACATGTGAGGGTTTATAAATTCAAAAACCAACTTATGCTTGTCCAAATGAGGTGATCTTCAGGTCTATTTTGGTCCTCTTGAAACAAGGAATTAAATGCAAGTATAATGTATTTCATATGAGTTATATAATGTGTAATTTGACACTAGTTATATAAATTGACACTCCCTCTCAATTAGGAAGAATTCCCCCTGCCAATATATGTATGTTAATCATCATATCATCATCTGCCCATATATCTTAATTATATCTCCTGAAACATTATAAAATCTAAAATAAGAAGAATTAGGGAGCATTAGCTTCCACACATATCGAGCATTAGGATATCCAAGGAGCACATCTCAACTTTGGAATCAAATTGGGTAGCTCATTCTCAAACCAAAACCACAAAGGAGAGAAAATATCAACCCAATCCTATTGCATACAAATATTCCCATCAATGACCCTCAAGAGTCATGGGGCAGAACAATTGCATCACAATCAACTTTGATTTTACATCCCAAGTACACTCCCAACATGTTAACCAAATGGGGATCATTATTCGCAACAAGCTTAACTTGTGGGTATGATGCCAATTGGGGTATAATATACATGGACCAGATATGGAAGCAACACCTCTAACCCTATGAAGATAGGATAGAAATATTTATAACCGTATGGGTAACAAATACAGGTGATACCCTATTGTCCAGAGATTCTTGAACTGCAAGAGCCCTCTATCTCAATTCCTCACCCTAGGAGCTCAATAGGGGGGAGAGTTCGCTCAATGTCCTCAATCAACCCTGTCCCTTATCAAGAGTGGTCACATCCATCAATCCAAGTTTCTCTCAGAAGATTATGAGCTTCCATTTTGGTAAAGCCTTGGTGAGAATATTTGCAATATTTTCATCTATCGATATGTGGTGGAATATAATGGATCCTCTTTGTACCATGTCTCAAATTAAGTGATAACCAATATCTATGTTCTCGGAATTGTCATAAAATATAGGATCTTGTTCCATACATATCCCATGCTTATTGTCACAATATATCATTGTAGTGTCTAAGACTTGCTCAAATAGATCTCCAAAGATCTTTCTCAACCAAACTTCCTCACAGCTATACATGATAGCAACAATATAATCTTCCTAGGTGGTACTCAATGCTACAGACTTGTGCTTCCTAGTCATCCAAGATATCATGGTAGATTGAAGACTAAAACAAAATCAAGACATAATATTCCTTTCAATAACATTTATTTCCTAGTCAACATAGGTATATCCATGAAGTTGAGCATCTCAGGTAGAGTATCTTAGACCAAGCATGATTTTCCAATGTCAATATCTCAAAATGTGTTTGGTAGTCATCCAATGTTTGTGGAGAGGCTCGGTCATGAATTTACTCAACGTGTTCACTACATAACATATGTATGGATGGGTGTTTAGTATGAACATCAGAGCCCCAGTTAGTTTTCTATACCTGGATGGATTTTTCAAATATGGTCCTGTAATTTCTCCACATAACTTCTTAAAATTCATTTCCATTAGGGTGGTCATGGTCTTGCATTGTGTCATTACAAATATCTCTAACAACTACACGAAATATTTTCCTTATGAAAGGAAAATCTCACCAGTCCTTTTCCACACCTGAAGTCCTAGAAAGTAGTGCATGAGTCCAAGGTCCTTAATCCTGAATTTAGAGGCTATCTCCCTCTTTCATTTGATCACCAAGGTCTCACTAAATTTCAAGAACATATAAAACCAAAATCAAATACATACCTTGGACTTCCTTGAATTAGATATTGTCATTGGCATTACTTCTTGTGAATCCCAGCTTCACCAAATAACTGTCTATGAGGGCATAATATACATTGGGGGTTTACCTAAAGCCATCCAATGCCTTATTCAACTTGCAAACATGTGCCTTTCGATCTTCTTTCTCAACATACACTTCTTCTTGTACCATTCCATGGAGGAATGTAGCCTTTACATCCATATGATGGCGATTTTATCCATGGCTTGTAGAAAATGCTATTATCAAATGAATGGTTGTGTATCTAGCCGAAGGAGAATATATGTCATCATAATCCCCTCCTTATTTCCATGGAAATGCTCTAGCCATGACCCTTTCCTTGTATTTATCAATGCTACCATGAATTCCATGCTTGATATTGAATAGCCACTAGATTTCTCGTTCAGTCTCTGAAAACATCCCATACATCATTATTCATAATTGATTCATATTCCTCAACCATAATATATTTACAAACTTGTTCTCTTATGACTTCTTCGAATGTGGAAGGTTCGAATTGAATCATAGTTCTCGTGGTTGCAACATATCCCTTGTAGCTACATGGGTGCTTCCTTTCTCTAAATGATCTTCAAACAAGAACATGTTTCTTAACATCTTGTAGAGTGTCATAGAGCCAAATCGTGCTCTTCCTAGTACGAGGATCACTTGGAGGAGGATATAAGGGATCCATCTGCTCCATGGGATCATCAACAATATAAGTATCAGACTTGGGCATGCAAGGACAATATAGAATATCCCTGTCATCATTCCTCTTCTCGGGACGAGGAGGTGGAGGAAGGCCTTCTGATTTTCCAAGAGTAGCATCTTCATCGAATGTTACATCCCATTTAATTTAAACCTTGCTTTGAACAAGAATATATATTCTATAAGATTTATAATTTTCATAATAACCCAAAAACATACATTTTCTTCCTGTATCTTCTAACTTGTTCCTATTGTCCTTTGGTACATGAAAATATACGGGGCATCCAAATATACAAATATGGCTAATGTCAGGCTTGAAACCTATGAACACTTCTTCGAGGATATTTGTTTCCAATTATTGATGAGGCACCTTGTTTTGACATATACAATAACATGCGTTGCTTCTCCAAAAAGAAACTTTGGCAAATTTTGATCATGGAGCATGGCACGGGAACATTCTAATATAGACCTATTGTTCCTTTTTGCTAATCCATTTTTTTTGGGTGTATATGGAATAATTGTTTCCTTTTTTATTCCTTATTTCTTGCAAAATTCTATGAGCTCATTTGACATGTATTCCCCACCATTTCGGACATGAAAACTTTGATTCTCTTCCCTGTTTGGTTTTTTATCAAAGCTTTGAACTCGTTTAACATTTTGAAGGCTTCATTCTTGTGCTTCAAATAGTATATGCATGTATTTATAGAGAAGTCATCATCGAAGGTGATATAGTAAATATGGCCACCAATACACTACAGATGCATGCGACTACATATATCAAAATGAATGAGATGGAGGATTTCTTTTGTCTTGTTCCTACTAGGGGGAATGGTCCTGTTCTCTTCTTTCCACTCACACAATGTGGGCATACTCCAACATGATTGGATTTAACATCAGGAATACCAGAGATTAATTTCTTCAATTTTGGTATAGCATCATAACATAGATGAGCCAATCTTCGGTGTCATAACACGCTTAGATGATTAATATTATGAACCAATGCTAGAATTAGTCTTCTAGTGACTCTATAGAGTCCTTCAAATCTTGATCCTAACGGGAATGCTCTCTCATAGGTGAACCAATAGACCAAGTTTGAAATTTTCCCTTGATGAAGGAAACACTCATCCATTTATCTAACAAAGAGGATATAGATACCAAATTCTTCATTAATCCTGGCACATACATAACATTATGCAAAAAAATTAATTCCACTCAATTCAAATGAAATTTAATGGATCCAAAAACTTTTATAGGATGAGTGGATTTGTCTCCAAGAATAATCTTCAGCTTAGTTTCCATCTCTACTATATTAGAGAGAACTTCTCTATATCTAGAGAAATGATGAGTCACCCCAACATCAACCAACTAACTATCCCACAAAACCGAAGGAGAAGAACTAGTAAGGGCATAAATAGCAATATATTTTGATTGACTTGCAAAATTACTTTCATACGTAGAAAATATTGAATTATTTTTTAGGAGGATGACCTTCTTCGCGATCTCTTGATGTATCTCTTCTTCTTCCCGCATATTTTTTATTGCGGTCAATTCTCCAATCATATTTTCTTATTTTATTATTGTATTTGTATTTGTTTCTTCTAGTATTGTAACACAGTCGTTTTCTCTTCTCTGGATAATGTCAAGCGTAATTACCCTTCTCGTGAAAATTATAGCATTGATTGTGAGATGATGTTCTATCATTCCTTCTTTTTTTATTTTGAGGAGGAAAATTTCTTTATGGACCTCATTTTCCTTTCCTCTTCTTTTTGTTGTGAGTGATATATGTAGCGGGCTCTCTCTCTACATGTTTTTGAATTTTCCCTCTTGATATCATCCTTGATTCTTCTTGAGTAAGATTTCCAAAAATTTCATTAAATGAAGGGATGTTATTTGGTAGTAATGAAGGTTTCCCAAATAGGAGGGACACCTCTAAGAGTCACAACCACTAATTCCATATTAGGAACAGATTCTTCAACAGTTTGCAATCGATCTCTCAAGCGAGATATCCTCATGATATAGGATTGTAAAACTTCTCCTTTGTTCATATTGGTGTCTTTGAGTTGATTTTTCAAAGAGATAACCCATCCACTATAATTTTATTTCCTGTCGAGTCCCTTTTTTGTACCTATTTTTCATGGAGGCATAAGAATTTTATGGAGGCTCAAGATTTCTTCCTTTAATTTATTCCATCACATCATTGGCCTTTGCTATGATCTCCAACCTAACTCTCAATGAAACAAAGATTGATGAGTCACCGAACTTTTCATGCTCCTTGAAAGTATAGGAAGACATCTAGATTTTGACTAAATAAGCTCCTTTCCAAAGATGATTGCTTCAATGCGTGTCTCCTTTTGGGCTTTGTCCTTCACGTTAGCTGTGAAGCTATGTTAATTTTCCATATTGTTCTATGTTGTTACAATTACTTCAACTGAAATCAATACTCCATTTAGCAATGCATCCAATTATTAACAATGTTTCCAAACATAAACAATAATTGAAGATAGAACAATCTCTATAATGCAAAAGGAAACAATAACACAACCATAAGAGACGCCAGATTGGTCAATGACCATGGAAAAACCCATTATGGAGAAAACCATTTGAAATATTATTCTTATTAGATTGACATAAAATGTTTTAGCAAAGAGTACAAGGAACCCAATACATCATCATCCATAAATATTTACCCAACACAAATCAAAAGTAGACTTCCAAAATTATTGTACGATAGAGAGGACCCTTCCAACCTTCAAACATTTGTGGTCAACTACGGTCAATTATCAAACCATAGATTAGAACCCTAGTCGCACTCATCAATATATTTTATGACTCACTATGACTTCTCGGTCACTGTCTAGGGAATTGTATGTGATAGGTTATAAATTTAATAGTCGCTTCTTGGATCATGATAAGCGAGTGACTGGAGTCTAATCCTCCTAGAACTATCTCAAAACACTGGTAGATCACTTCAGGTTGTTATGTAGGTGAGTGTGGCTTCCCAGTCACTCTCTTGACCATGATGAGTAAGTGCCTATAGTTGAATTTGTCCCGTGCCAAGCATGCGACCGAAAAACAGAAATCCTAGACATGTGTGAGCCTCATACCTGTAATTTCAAACCTTGTGTGAACTTCCTCCACCAAACCTGTGTGAACCAAAGAACAGAAGAGGAGAAGAGAATGTTTGCTCATGATGTACAAATGAGCTTGAGGTCTCTTGTATTTATAGGATTCCATGAGGGTCCAGTTGATGTTGAGTCTGATATGTTGAACTATACATATGTGTGAGGTTGACCTATTCCAATGTACATATGAGGGTTCATAAATTCACAAAACTTTTTTTTTTTTTTTTTCCAGATGAGGAGATCTGATTAGGTTCGATTTTGGTATTGTTTAAAAGAGGAATTCAATGCACAGATATATCTATCATATTTGAAGGTTTCCATTGGTGTATTTTGACCCTAGTTGCATATATAATAATAAATTTTATTTATTAATTTTTATTATTAATTATTAATTATTGGAATTTAAACTTTGTGGAAAGTTAACATAAATTAATTACTATCTTAAATTTAATTCAGTATAGTCTAACTAATAAAGGAAATGTTTTTTTTCCTGGAATCTAACAATACATTTTCTAGCAAGATTGTGACATCTTGTGGTTTAAAATACACTTATGAATGCATAACTCATTATGCGCCCTAAAAAACACCTAAGGTACTTTAATATATATTATTTACTATAATTATTGTTAAAATATCTCATCGCTCTCCAACGAGTATGGTAGCGATGTTGTAATGTAATGTTTAACATTTTGACGTGGTCAACATAAAATAGTATTAATTGTGGCAAGAGCCTCTTACGTATGGTAGCATTGTTGTAATGTAATGTTTAACATTTTGACTAGGTCGAAATAAAATAGTATTAAAATAAAAATAAAAATAAAATTGGAGTAAAATAGTTAGTTTAATTGTCCAAGTAGGCTCTCCACCCTAATATGATAGGGATGTTGTAATGTAATATTTAACATTTTAACTAGGTCAAAATAAAATAAAATAAAATAAAATTGAGATAAAATAACTAGTTTAATTTACCATTGCAACTTTTGTGTTATGTAAATGTTTTGACTCCAATCTTTCACAACTCATGGTCTTTACACATGGTATTATTTTCTCAAGTAACCTATTTAAAAACATAAAATTCCTATCAATGTTACACACAAAGAGATTTGAATCATTTTGTCTGCGAGCTATATATGTGTGGTTTGGTTTTCATGAAAAAAATATGGTGGATG
>APFE030675253.1:0-65261 GCA_000404065.3 Pinus taeda
TATCTCCACCTCTGTTACACACAATACAACTCAGATATGAATCAATCACTGGCTCAAATCTCCTTCGCTGCTTGCCTGCCTCCGCTGCTCAATACCTGCTCGAGAACTGATGATAATTCCAAGGAAAACTCGTATTTACTTGGCAAAATCACGTGAGCACAAGCTACAATGTGGGCAAATACGTGGGAAAACTCATTGGCATACTCAATCCCTTGATTATGCAAGATCTGGTGCACAACTATAGTCACAACTGATAGCAATCTGATTCTCTGTTGAACTGAACATGCACTGACATGCAACTGAGTTAACTAATGTATTCATTAGTTGTATTATGAGTTAATAACTTGTGAATTAATTAATAACTAATTCACCCAACTCATCTCTAGTCTATTTGCCAGTTAGAATAAATACAACCAGTTTAAGCTCCAGTCCACTAAACTCAACTCACTTGAGTTCTAACTGAAGTCTTGCATGCAAATGTTAGTCATCCCATAGGTAACCTACGTATTTCCTTCTGGGATCTGCATGTATCACATCCGTAGCTCATCCTGAAGTGCTCCAAGAGAATAAGACAAAGTTTTTAGTCTAAATATTATTATGAGCTGATAATATTTGACTGTTCTATATTTAGATTGAGCAGTCACTCCGCTGTGATCTAAAAATAGAAGTCCATCTATTTTTTCCAACTTGATCAATCATCGATAAACAACAACCTGCAATCCATAGACATGATCCATATGTCTAAAAATAGACATAGTCTAAAAATAGACTTGCGCCAAAAAAATAGCCTGTGGGCCCACTTAGTGAAGGCGACTCTTTTCACTAAGCTCCATCATCTTGTTGCAATCTCAACACTATTACAAAAAAACTTGACCAATGAGGAGGTACCACGTGGCAACCTCTTATTAGGCCATGTGGTGACCTCCTATTGGGACACCAAAAAAACTTCGACCAATAAAATGATGTTTACACATCCCTGTACGGTTTGACACTTGGAAGGATTTGATTAGCCCTCCGTATGCCCAGTTGGCATTCTAACGTCATCAAAACATCAACAAGACAGACTGCCTAGTTAACAATCTAGTCAACCAATCTGCAATATTTTGTTGTTGGTAAAAAAATTCAAAACATCATAGCATCTTCACATGATGTCAGATTGAGGCAATTCAAGCATTGTTGGAATTAGAACGACGAACATTACGACTTGACACTATTTTCGAGAGATTCCAAGCACTTCCATTTTTTAACCTAGTTTTGATCTCCGGATCATTTAGGATCAAGGAAAACCACTCTTTCATCATATTCCGTGATTATTGAAATTAAAAAGAATAAGGTTTTCATATCCCAATCAACCTCCCACAAAATTCTGAATAAATGGGACTCAAAGCCTAAGAGATTACTTATTATTCGCTATAATCCCATGATTATGTCTAAACTTGAGGGTCGACTCTTGGTCAAGCTAAATTATAGTGAATGCTTTTCCATATGAGAGATGTCATGCTAAAGAACAGGTGGAGATTTGCATCAGGCACATTAAATTCAATCTTTAAGGTTCCGCAAGCTAGTACCCCACTAGCATCGAAGTAGTTAAATTCACTTGATATTGGAAGTTGAGTGAAGGATACAATGCAGGAAATTTGCGATATGAAAATGCAGAGCCGAGACAAGGGCAATCAATGCGAAGTGATGGATGATGGAGCGAGAAGAGATGTCATTCCATATTACAAATGGATTTTGTTATTGCTGAATTTCTCCATGGTTAATGCTAGAGTTTGCGTGCTTGGTATCATGGCATCCCCAAGTCAAGAAGATCGTGGAAATGCTGGAAAGGATCAATTGTTGGTTAATATGGAAGATATCTCAACCATGGTAGCCAAATACTTGGATCGAGTGGCTCTGGAACCCCACTCTTACTTTGCTTTGATTCTTACTAGAGGAGCTGCACGAGGATATGGAGCGTATGTAGATCATGGTGGAGAACTTGGAGACTAAGGTATACAATCTATTTCTTAAGGTGGATGGGATCGAAATCACAGTGGAGTCAATGACTATGGGCGTACTAAGGGAAGTGTATGGTCTCCGTGAACTTTCTCCTATGTCTTTTTGAGCGAGTAGAATTTCAGCCTGGAGAGCCTCAGGTCCTGGCAATGGTAGAATTTCCCCGCAGTAGATGGAAGCAGATGGAGACTAAGTAGTTGACAATGTACAAGCTATGATGGAAGACTGCAGTTAGCTAATAAAATTTTGTATGAATGTTTTGTAATTTTGTTGAATATTGTGGAGCCTTTTGGAGGATATACAAAATAAATATTGTAAGAATCACAACTAGGAATAGGCAAGGTAGAAATAGGATGTTTTGTGAACAATTTTGGACTACTATTGAAGAAGAACAATTTCTGCTTGTAAGGGTACTGGCTCGTATTCCAGTTGGATTTTTTGGAGGATATACAAAATAAATATTGTAAGAATCACAACTAGGAATAGGCAAGGTAGAAATAGGATGTTTTGTGAACAATTTTGGACTACCATTGAAGAAGAACAATTTCTACTTGTAAGGGTACTGGCTCGTATTACAGTTGGATCAATATAAATTATTCATTTCTTAAAAAAAAAAAGAGGATAAGTTAAATAAACATGAGATTGCTTCAAACTCTAGCCAAAAGCATTTGTGGCTAGAAGAGGGTGGCATAACAACGGTCGGTTTTGAGTAAATCATTACATATTAAAAGAAGAGATGATTTTGCACAATAATACTAATATTAAAAATATTATTACTTTAAACTTATAAAGAAATTGTGATGCAATAAAATATTAAAGGGTAAAAGAAAAATAAGATATTATAAGAAAGTGATCAACCATAATCTAGAAAATATAAAGTATCTCTTTGTTTTGACTATAAAAAACACATTACTAAAATAAAACAAATCCTCACAAACTCCATACTAAAACTAGGTGTTTGATATAACCAAAACATCATGGGATGAAAATAATTTGTCATCTTTATAACACTAAGAAGGTTGAAAATGAAAATGAATGTCAAAAGAAAATAACTCAAGTGGAAGCTAGCACGTTTAATTCCCAATACACTAGTGTTCTATTCTTCGGAGACATGTTAGTTGGTGTGGCGAACATTTGTGCAAGTTGAACATTAATGTTGAGAAAAAATCCTATAAGCCCAAGAGGACATGAATCTTTAAATATCATGAAATTGAGGTAAATATTGGCAACATGTGTGATTTGATCCTAGGACTTTGTTGAGATTAATAAAGATTCAAAATGAAAAACACTCTCTTAAAATGACATATGTATACTTAACCTATATTTTACTTTCAAAATATTTGTCACACTAACAATTTCCCTAAATTTCTAACTCATCATATCTATATTAGTTTTAAAATACAAACTTAATATTTTTAAATACATAAATAAAATATTAATAAAATCAAAATATATTATCATCATCATCTAACGCCATATATAAATGCAGTTGTCTATAATGAGACTTTTTGGAAGCCTTTCCGTGGGTTTTTCCGGTCAAAATCCGGCAGCAATTTATTGGAATTGCAAGTTTGATAGCTAGTTTCTGCACAATCAAATAGCCCCAGGGGTTTTTCAGGGTGGTGAATCCAAATATGCAGTTAAAAAACCATTTTAACTGCAGCAAATCAAGATTTAACCTCAATTTCCCTCACCCATCGCACCAACCCAAAATGCATATAGACAACTCCATATAAATTCAATAATATTAATATTCAAATAAATAAATAAATACATGAATTTATTAATTTTTTAAAAAACAACTCATCAATTTGATTCATTTAGTTTTTAAATATCAAATTGCTTGATATGCGGGGAAAGAATATATTTCCTAATTTCTTATAAAAAAAAAATAATGGTTTCAATATATAATAATATATATAATAAATTATTTTCTTTATTTTTTCTTATCTTTAAAGTTGATTGAACAAAACATGGTTACCAAACTTTAATATTAATAAATTTATTCTTATAATTAAGGCAAGACAAATGGTTTCATTACACCAAAGTGAATGAGGTGTCAACTTAGTATAGGCACGAGTTCCCATCATTAGGCCCACTAGAAAATTTACCATTTCTAAATGTTTGAGCATTACTAAAGGACATGTCATGCTTATTTCTACCCACCATGATTTGACATTTACTCAAATTTAAAGAACAGATAGGATATTTTAAAATATCCTATTACTGCGAAATTTTTATAATGCCTGAATTTTACAAAATTAATAAATGGGTAAAGAAAGTAAGGTTTCCATAGGCCAAGTCCATTTCTCAAATATGTCCTTGCTCTCTAGAGAGATCTATATACCTTCATTTGCTTTTTTGTATCAAATACTAATATCACTGCACTTTATTATGGCCAAGGATATCAATCATTAACTTCAAAGTTGAAGATGTGTTGACCAATATGGTTTATGTATACATGTGGTGTTTTGTATGTTAATGTTGTTTATGTATATATGTGTTTCTCATAATTAAGTATATTACATATGATTTTGTTATCTAAAAAATAGAATTAATAATATATGTAAAAAATATAATTAATAATTTATATAAAATTGTTATTAACCCTGCCGCGATAGGGATTACGCATTTGAAAATGCGTTGACTTTATATTAATTTTTTGTCAACTAAAAATTAAACTAATCATGAATAATGTTTACATTGTAAAAATAAATCAATATAATTTTTTTAATTATTCTAATTTTATCTTTTTGAATTTTGATGGGTTAAAACTCTTTGAGTTTTATTGTGAAATAATTTTTCCACCGTCATTTTAAATGTGTCATGTCACACATTGCGTGTATGCAGTTGGAGCCGGCAAGAGCTAACCAGCCTACCATAGGGCATTAAATGATTGGTTAGCTGCTTGCCCTTTAACTTTATAACACACCAACGCGCATAACGAGATAAATGAAAAATAATGAGGTGTGTTATAAAGTTAAAGGACAAGCAGCTAACCAGTGATTTAATGCCCTATAGCAGGCTTGTTAGCTCTTGCCGTACGACTGCCTGTATGCAGTTGGAGTCCGTATTGCTTATGAAATTAAATTATCTATCTCCCACCCCATAACCTTTATAATTTCGCACTATCTTAACTTTCAAGGTATGAATTAGGGAAAGATTCCTAATGTTGTGGCGGGACCAGTGATTGATATAGTACTGGTCACACGAAACTACTATAAATTGAGACTTTTGAAACCAATATTTAAACAAAAATAAATAACATTAAGTATAAATACGTATTAATTTATGTCCAAAATTTATGTGACTCACCACTGTTCATAAATAGTATTTTACTAGTTAAAACTACAAATCATATTGACCCAACTAGAAAACAGCTAAAACCATAAAGGCTTCCAAAATGGGCTATTTCAGAAGTACAAAGCAGCAGTCACTTCAACCCCCACTCATCAGAACTGCAGTTTTGCATCCCAAAGGAATATGCCTACCTGCACATAACAAAAGGGAATGTATGTCAATCATAACTGGTGTGTTGTTCAACAACTAAACACCCTATGTTCAATAAATGGCACCCAACCCAATAACATTTAAACCCACTTTGTGCAATAAATGACACCCAGACCCAATAACCGCAATAAATGACACCCAACTCACACTATTTCTCATTAAAACAAATCAAAGCACATGGATCAACAAATAACCAATTCCCAACCATTAGATCACATCAAATTAAATCTAGACTACACATTCAAAATGAAGCCATTGCAATCCATGTGCATCCATGTCCACCAATTAAATTCAAGTGCCCAAAACTATAAAAGAAGTCCACCCACTGTTGAAGTTGCATCTTATGCTTTCAAACCATTCAGCAAACTTGAAGACAACATCACAAAACAGTTGCCAATATATCCAAGTTAGTTATATGAATTACAACTCATTCTTCTTATAGTTCTGTTTTCATTGTTTTCATTTATTAGATTTCTTACATGATCTGTCTGGCCATAACTGCTAGAACGATACCTGGATGGTTTCACAAACAACCATTGAAAGTCATTGTTCTTACAGTTCTGTTTTCATTGTTTTCATTTATCAGAGTTCTTACATGATCTGTCTAGCCATACTAAATATTCCGAGGGAGGTTTTTTTTGGTTTTCTTGAAGATAATAGGGATAAAGAGTTCCATGCTACTGTAGCAAAAATAAATTCAAAATTTTATTTAATAACCATGCGGCAACAATGTGAGAACAAGAGCAAACAATCTTGATTATAATTTATCATAAACTAGAGACACATCAACATGGCTCTTTAGTGCCTTCATTACGTAGGTAAGCCTATCTTTTTGGTAGTCATTTCTTGATGCTGGATAGTGCACAGAAAAACTCTGTTCGGCTTTAACGTTCAAATTCTCTCTGATCGAGGAGTCACCCTTGGATCTCATCATGAATTATTTTGGCGGTTGAAAGCATTTTAATTTAAATTGGCCGCATTGAGATCAAGATCAGAACAATCGAACAACAACGCATATGGAAATTTACAGAAACCAGAACAATCGAACAACAATGCATATGGAAATTTACAGAAACCAGAACAATCGAACAACAACGCATATGGAAACCAAGATGACTCTAACGATTGCTTCCGAGTCAAAGTTCAATTCCAGTAATAAGAAATTATCCCAATACAATTTAGTGTCAAAAGAGACTTCACTAATTTGAATGAGTATGATATCAAAAATCATTGTGGTATTGGCATGGACCATTATCTTTGTTGTGTTTTATAGTGAGATATGGGCTCAAAGGAATCATGCTTTGAGATGGTCAAAGGAGGAAAACAAAACATTGATAAACTACTTGACAATTATCCTAGTTTTCATCACTTCTGAGATTTTGGCATTGCTTCTTTTTATTCTTCCTTGAGATTGTTGCTTGCAAATTTCCTCTTCAACTACTATTTCCAAATCAAACCTAAGGTCTCTCCAATGAACGCAAAATTGAAGATTAAAAATATTCCATGCAAGTGGCATGTTTTACTTAATCAAAGTAACAAAATTTATGTGGTGTGATCATGGGTCCTGGGTATTCATGTATTTCATGGACACCTTGATATGGTATTCCATTCTCACATCCTTCATTTTTTGTGGGAATATTCTCCCATCTTGGTGAGATAAGGAATATTAGACATTTGAGGTTGAGTGCTATCCAAAACCTAGAGAAAATATTAAAATGTAAATCCATCAATGTGAAAACTAATTTTTGCAGGTGGCCCTAGGAGTTGAATTTTGACTAATTTCAGGAAAACGAAGCAAAAATTTGAAAATCCACGAGAAGTTGCAGTACTAAGACATTTTTGGCAATGCCAACTATCATAGAATCCTACTTGAATCCATATAAAAGTTGCTAAATTGATGAATTATGGATTTACTTGGAATGACATTTGCAAAATTTTGACATTGCCCTATGAAAGTTAAACATTTACTCTCATTATGAAAACATATGAAAACATGGAAAAATAGCTTAATTGCAAAATTTTCTGGATTACTTTGGGTTTGGGTTATAAGAATTTATAAGCAAGTGTTACATTGTCGGTCATTTGGTGCCATTGTCAACCTACACAACATATGTACTCCACAAAGATCATAAAGAGTTACAATTGGAACTAGTGGACTCTTTAAGGAGTCTGGCACAGATAGATTTACAAGGGTTTAAAGCAAAAAACCTTAGGTTAGGTATTAATGGGTGGCATTGTCAGCCTACACAACATACAGATTCCATGAAAACCATGAAGAGTTACGACACAGAATTATGGACTCTGCCAGGAATCTGGAAAAGATATATTTACAAGGGTTTAAAGCAAAAACACTTAGGCTATGTATCAAAACCCCCGATCCATTGTAAGGCTATTAATACATGCAAAAAACAACATTTCAAATGAATCTAAGCCACATCAACAAGAAACAACATCATAAACACAAAACAATTTCATCTCCATTACAAAAACAAAATCCCACTTCACCACTGAACCCTTAATGGGATAGACAGAGTATCAAGCCATCCCCAAGGGTTCCAATATCGTTCTGGTCTCCCCCACCAAATAAAGAAGAGAGGCAGGGGAAAAAATCCAGGTGATTTTGACAAAGAACCTCGCTCTCAGAAACCTACATCTAAACTGAAATAAGTCCCCAAGGACAATCGGGTCTGCTCCTCCGAACAACATCCAACCAAGCAAAAGATGAATGAACAAAACTCATTACTAAAAAAGATAAAACTTGATCATTTCTAAGTACTCATTCCATCAAATCTTGAAAATTCACATATCAAACTTCAAAGATATGAAGTAGATGACTTGACTCGCCCTAATTAGGGTATAGATTGGTAATACTAGCATCAAATTTTTCAAAAAAACATCTCAAAAAAACATAATGATTTACCAACATTGGAGCTACATGAAAACGAGTATAAAGGATCGAACCCATGACATAACTCTACAGAGAAGTTGCAGTACTGAGACATTTTTGGCAATGCTAAACAAAAAAAAATAAATGGAAAATGATATTTGAAACAACTATCATAGAATCCTACTTGAAGCCATATAAAAGTTGCTAAATTGATGAACTATGGATTTACTTGGAATGACATTTGCAAAATTTTGACACTGCCCTATGAAAGTTAAACATTTACTCTCATTATGAAAACAGATGAATACCTGGAATGGTGGCCATGGACTGCAATGGAGAAGTTGTAGTACTGAGACATTTTTGACAATGCCAAACAACAAAAAAAATGGAAAATGATATTTGAAACAACTATCATAGAATCCTACTTGAATCCATATTAAAGTTGCGAAACTGATGAACAGGCAGGCAATTGAGAGACTACGAAGTAATGTAATTCGATTTCTTGTAACATAAGTAATGCAATTCGATTTCCTGTAACATACATGTTGGTAATTTCCTGTAATACATGAAAAGTATTTTTGTAGAAGTAATAAAGCATAATTTACAAATATTCTAATGTCTAAATGCATGCAATAATTTTACAGGTTGTTGCATCTATGGCAAAAGGAAGTTACTCTGCTCGTACAAGGAGAAGTGGTAGAAGAGTGACAAGGGGTGCGCAGTTACGATGCATATCGTCTGATGATGACAGGCCAGCTGATGTCAATGCCAACAATGCACCATGGAACATTGTTGAGGATGACTATGTGACAGCAGCTGATGTTAACACACCATCAACCATAGAACCACCATCAACAACAGTGCAAGGCGCAAGTTCAACTAAAAAGATCAACGCTATAAGAGGATAGACAAAAGAATAAATGTTAGTTGCAATTGACGACATAGAGTTTCATGGATACTCAGTTCGGCCATCTGCAAAAAAACATGGTATTCCTCCCTCATCAATACATTATTGGATAAATGGACTGACTCATACAAAACGTAGAGGGCCTCTTACAGTTATGACTGAGGAGGAGGAGGCCGAGGTGGTTGAGTGGTGTAAAGAGATGGCCCAACTGGACATGGGCTAGAGTTGATACAACTCAAATCAGCAGTTGCTCAAATCTGTCAAGGGAGGCCAAACCCATTCAAATATGGGTTTCCTGGTAAATCATGGTGGTTTGGGTTTAAAAAAAGGCATCCAGAACTTGTACTGCATATTGCTGAGGGCCTTGACAGAGACAGAGCATTAAATTTGCGCCCTGCAGTTGTGAAAAAGTTCTACGACACACTTTCTAGTGCTTACGATAAACATTTTTATGGAGCAGACCATATATGGAACTGTGATGAAACAGGTTTACAGGCAGGGAGGAATTGTGGCATGCGAGTAATTGCCAAGAGAGGGAACTAAAATGTGCCAAAGATTTTGCCCAAGAGCAGGGAGTGGATAACTATTTTATGTTGTGTCAATGTGATTGGTACTTCAATCCTAGGATTTTATCTATTCAAAAGTAAAAATCAACTGAAAAACTATATACAGAACTGTGAACCAAGTGCATGCATGACTACAAATCCCCATGCATGGATAACTAAAGAACTTTTTCTAAGTTGGATTTTTCACTTTGCTGCATCGGTACCAGGTGGCGTCTCGCCTAATAACAAACACCTTTTGATATTAGATGGCCATGGGAACCACATGGTTGTACAAATAATTGAGGAAGCAAACAATTTAGGCATCGACCTGTTGACATTGCCAACTCATACCACTCACAGACTACAACCCCTTGATGTTAGTGTGTTTGGCCCTTTCAAGAACTATTTCAGGTTAGAGCGCGCTGCATGGATGGCAAAGAATCTAGGGGTTGAGGTGAAAAGGTTTGAGCTAGCAGAGCTTGCAAGTAAAGCTTTTAAAAGGGCTTTGACACCATCAAATATCAAGGTTGGCTTTAGGAGGATAGGAATCTGGCCACTGAACTATGATGCTCTTATGCATGATACTGGTTTGGCCAAGCATTTCATGTGGATGGTCATGAAGAAGGGAATGCCCAAACAAGTGTTGAAGTGCAAGAAGTAGATGACCAAGAGGATGTTGTTGCAGTTGGTAATATGATTTCCCTGTCTCAAGGACACTTATATGCTAAAGATGATGAAACTGTATGTGAAACACAATATAACAATGAAAAAATTCGCAGTGACATGGAGATCATTCCACCAACTCAAGAACATGAAATTCCTGTTGCTGATATTGTTAATGATATTGTTGAACATGCAGTTGACAATGATCAATTGACATTGCCAAGCCAAGTAACCCCACCCTCATGGCTAGCAGAAGCAATGATCAATATGAATGCACATAGTGTCTCAACAACCAATGAAGAAAGCATGAACATGCCCTCACAACCAGCAGAATTGAACAGGGAAATTGTTCATTTTTTGTGGACAATAGATCAATGGAAGAAGATGAAGGACATAATGAGGCATCAAATGAAGATAATGATATAGTTCAATCAGTTCCAACAGATACTGAAAGAAGTACCAGCAATAAACTGCAGGGGGAGGGGTGAGAAGACACTTGACGTCCTAAAGCTAACCAGTACAAAGAGTATCAATGAAAAAAACAGGTGCACCGGGTACCTGCGTCTGGGCCGAAGCTCACAGTTACTCACCGCAGAGGACTATATAAACCTGTAGTTGAGTCTGAAAAAAGAAATTTGAATGCAAGAATTAAACAGAAAAAAGGATTAGTCAAGGAGAAGAAGGCAGCAAGGATTGTTGCAGCACAACGTCGAGCAGATGAAAGGATTGAAAGAGATAAAGCAAGGCAAGTTAAGGACCAACAAAAGCAAATGGAAAGACAAGAAAAGGAAAAACGAAAGGCACAACAAATGCTTGAAAAGGAACAAGGGATGATCAATATGGTTGACAATGATACAAGAATAGCTGATGAAACCAGGATTATTTCAAACTATTTGGACTCCATTGCAGATAATACACCATTATTCCAAGATCTCATAAACATTCAAGTGCGTCACTATCAAACTGAGGGTTTACTCACTTGCCTTATTCCTACCAGAGTTGGTTCCAATTCTATGTATGCTCATTACACACCTCCACTTAATGCAGGGGTTAGTAGTGCAAATGTGAGGTATGGGTACTCAATACCTCCATGGTTGGAAGCTGCAAATTGGAGTCAATCATATTGCAACAATCAACCATTTTCTAATCAACCCTTGACAGGTAGGCCAACCTGCCTGGCTCAAGAAGGTAACTCGGGGAGTTTTGGTAGTCAAGATTCTCAGGGCCATAAAGAATAGGGGTGTCATATGTTTTTGGTTGTAACCACATTATGATGTGGATTTTGGATGGATTGTGTCTTTTTCTTGTCACAGAAACATTCTGGCTTACATCCTAGGTTGTTTTTTTGCTTTCAAACGCTAACAACATTATGGTTCTATGCATTCACTACATTGAAAAGCCAACAACAGCTTGGTTGGTTGTAAAGCAGTTTTATTTGCGAGCTAAGCACAAATGTTTATAAAAAATTGATTATTAACATTGAAAGACTATTTATTACAGTGGAAGAAATGCTAGTACCTAGAAAGACAAAAAGAGAAACCAATGAAGTCTGCCACCCAATGGATGCAAACATAATAATTAGACCTGAAACCAATGGCTCAAAAAATACACCAACCTCTGAAATATTTAAGAGATATGATATCAGTCCACAAAAGATGCTACAATGTTAACTTAGATACTTATTCCCCTTTTGAAATTGTTATGTCAATTCATATTATGTCTTGGGGCTTCTTTTTCCACTGCAAAGATGAACAATATTTCACAAAATAAATCAGTTAATACTTCACCATTAGCTTCAAAATGATGCTCCCAAGACTGATAAGTGATTTCTTATGGATATTAAACCTTAGTAAATTGATTTCTTCTTACTGAAACAAGTACACCAGATCTCGAAAAACATATTTCAGATATCAGAAAACATATACCAGACCTTAGTAAAAAACTTGGAAAGTCACCAACAGAAAAACATATGACTTTATTAGCCTCTTATGGTCAATGTGCAATGTTATTGGGCTTATTATTATTTCTTATGGTATTTATTAAGTCACAGTAACAATATGTTTTAGATCTAATTATTCATTGCAGTCAACAAGGATCATAGAAAGCAAGCCACTGTAAGCAGTTTTTCAACTTTGAAAGAATAACCTAGATCTAAGTAAGCTTACCTACAACATCTAGAGCTAAGAGAATGAGAGGGAGGATATGTCGATGTGATCCTTCATACACCTGTTTAGTGGCATGGTCCATTGCAACAACATGAAGGGAAACTGAAAAGGAAGCTAGGGGTGACGATGCCTGAAATGCTTCGGATCTAGCAGTTCTTTTAGATGATGAGGAAGTAATCATCAACAAGAAGAAACCATCCAGTTAGGTTCCATGTCTCATATCCTGCTAGGTCCCTTACCATAATTTGACCTCTGCCCCGACAAAAGACAGATTAAAGAGGACAAATACCTACTGTACTGCTTGGGATCTATCAATTTTTTCAAATGATGAGGAAAATTGAAGCAATCATGCACATCCACACAATCTCAAAATCATTAATTGACATGCTTACTAAGTTCATTCACATCCACAAGCCTATCTCCAAGACGATGGTGTGGAAGGAAAAGTAAATGTTAGCAACCCTCAACTGAAAGTAGCTAATTTAGAAACTAAAAGCCATGCACAAAAGTCACCTTTATGTTAATTTTAGATCTGATTTCTATAAGATTCCTTCTCTACTTTAACAATGCAACAATTTTGGAACGATGATAAGTATAGGAAGGATATATTATGCAAGAGTTAATATTCTCGAAGAGTAGCTAGAACATGTTGTGTTATATGAAAAATACAAATTAGAATGTCAATGTAACGTTTTGCAATGAGATGAGATGCAAACATGCAACGCACAAATAAGAAAGACAAAAAGAGAAACCAATGAAGTCTGCCACCCAATGGATGCAAACATAATAGTTAGCCCTGAAACCAATGGCTCAAAAAATACACCAACCTCTGAAATATTTAAGAGAGATGATATCAGTCCACAAAAGATGCTACAATGATAACTTAGATACTTATTCCCCTTTTGAAATTGTTATGTCAATTCATATTATGTCTTGGGGCTTCTTTTTCCACTGCAAAGATGAACAATATTTCACAAAATAAATCACTTAATACTTCACCATTAGCTTCAAAATGACGCTCCCAAGACTGATAAGTGATTTCTTATGGATATTAAACCTTAGCAAATTGATTTCTTCTTACTGAAACAAGTACACCAGATCTCGAAAAGCATATTTCAGATACCAAAAAACATATACCAGACCTTAGAAAAAAACTTGGAAAGTCACCAACAGAAAACCATATGACTTTATTAGCCTCTTATGGTCAATGTGCAATGGTCTTGGGCTTATTATTATTGTCTTATGGTATTTATTAAGTCACAGTAGCAATATGTTTTAGATCTAATTATTCATTGCAGTCAACAAGGATCATAGAAAGCAGGCCACTGTAAGCAGTTTTCAACTTTGAAAGAATAACCTAGATCTAAGTAAGCTTACCTACAAGCACATACTTCTGTAAAATATCTTAACTCTCAAACACATCCATCTTCTATTGAATACAGAAAGAAGTTAATACACAACAATAGCTCAAAACCAAAACTCACTAACCAACACAGTGGTGCACCCTACATTTCCTTTCTCAGATAACAGAATAAGGTAAAATAATGTCTCTAAACACGTGCAATAAGAACTTGGTTTCACTATGTCAAACCCTAACCCTACTCAGAACACCTAGTACACCCTAGCTCCATGGATAACTACACATCAAGCAAATCTGCTGGTGCCTCCTATAGAACTAAGCTCTCATCCAGAAATAGACAACTCCCATAAAAGCACCTTGGACAGCCTAAGGATGTATGATATTTGAAAAACGGACCATGCATGCACCCTCAAAACTGAACTAAACTTAAAGCCTACACAACATATGTACTCCACAAAGATCATAAAGAGTTACAATTGGAACTAGTGGACTCTTCAAGGAATCTGGCGCAGATAGATTTACAAGGGTTTAAAGCAAAAAACCTTCGGTTAGGTATTAATGGGTGGCATTGTCAGCCTACACAACATACAGATTCCATGAAAACCATGAAGAGTTACGACACAGAATTATGGACTCTGCCAGGAATCTGGAAAATATATATTTACAAGGGTTTAAAGCAAAAACACTCAGGCTATGTATCAAAATCCCCGATCCATTGCAAGGCTATTAATACATGCAAAAAACAACATTTCAAATGAATCTAAGCCACATCAACAAGAAACAACATCAGGAACACAAAACAATTTCATCTCCATTACAAAAACAAAATCCCACTTCACCAATGAACCCTTAATGGGATAGACAGAGTATCAAGCCATCCCCAAGGGTTCCAACATCGTTCTGGTCTCCCCCACCAAATAAAGAAGAGAGGCAGGGGAAAAAATCCAGGTGATTTTGACAAAAAACCTCGCTCTCAGAAACCTACATCTAAACTGAAATAAGTCCCCAGGGACAATCAGGTTTGCTTCTCCGAACAACATCCAACCAAACAAAAGATGAATGAATAAAACTCATTACTAAAAAAAAAAGATAAAACTTGATCATTTCTAAGCACTCATTCCATCGACTCTTGAAAATTCACATATCAAACTTCAAAGATATGAAGTAGATGACTTGACTCGCCCTAATCAGGGTATAGATTGGTAATACCAGCATCAATTTTTTCAAAAAAACATCACAAAAAAACATAATGATTTACCAACATTGGAGCTACATGAAAACGAGTATAAAGGATCGAACCCATGACATAACTCTACAGAGAAGTTGCAGCACTGATACAGGTCAGAAAAGCAACAACATCCCATGGCTTAATTGACAAAACCGATTTTTAGTGATACAGGTAAAAAAAGCAACAACATCCCATGGCTTAATTGACAAAACCCAAAACCTATCTGCAAATTTAACAAAAATTCCAATAAACAAGGTGAGGTGTTGAAAAACACATCAGAAAATGGTTGGTAGGATTAAAATCCTACTAGATAGAAGCCATGTCCAAGTCCAGAGCATATACAACGTTACTGTTTTATACATATTGTTGTCAGGTCTGTCCCCCTACTATATCAGGATATTATATGCACTAATGGTTTTTATGGTTAAAGGAAACACCTTGGTGACTGGTCTATGCTTCGGTTACTTCAATAAATTTACATTTCAATAAATTTTATATACGACCTTCATTTTTCCTTTTGATCTGCAGGCATACATTTGAGATTTGATGGTGGTCCTTGGGCTCGAATGCCCATGTGCTTCTTTCCACTTGTCACCTGTACCAAACGCCAACTCGCCTCCCTCACATGGCTATCAAGCTCTATGGATGAGATCTTCTTGATTTGTTGGTTATCATTTGTTTACGTATGTTGACTAGGGTTCATTTCAATTCCAGTTTCTTCTAATTCTCTTCCAAAGCATCCAAATTTACATCTCCATTTACCATTTGAGAACTCTAGCGTTTTATCTTTAGCTTTTACTTTTTTTCCTTATAGCTTCTTTAGCTAGAGCACTGTCCTTATTAAATAAATTATTATAAAAGAAATATAAATTGATATATCATAATAATATAAATAATATATATATATATATATATATATATATATATATATATATATGTATATGTATATAGTATATGTATATGTATATGTATATGTATATCTACATGTACATACATATCATATACATATACATATACATATACATATACATATACATATACATATATATATATATAATATATATATATATATATATATATATATATAATATATATATATATAATATAATATAAAAATAACTTAAATTAATATATTAAATATAATAAAATATATATTACATAATGAGAATCTATCATTAAAATTTATATAATATATTTTTATTTCAATTTGAACAAAAAAAATTCTATTAAATATAAAATTTCTATTTCTATTATATATTTATACTTAAATTAACTTAATATAAAAAAAAACTTCATTTAAATATTTTGTTTTTTCAAAACATACATTCATATATACTAGTAATTGTTCCAAAAGGTACAAAGAGACGCTGATAGAATTATTAAATTAGATAAGATTATTAAATTAGAATTGTTGAATTTCTCTAGAAGAGATGTTGGTTCAAGCCTAACAGATGAGCAATTTGAGCTGGTGGCTTTCTAATTGTTTTTTATTATTGCAAAATTATATTGGTAATTCATATTATACGATGGATGAAATGTAAGTTAATGTTACAAAAAACTGTTTCCATAGAAAACTATGACAATCAATTACCATTTGCCCATAAATAAAATAGTAGAAGAAAAGGAAACTATTTTGCATGTGGCAACTATTTTGCACGTGGCATGAAGTTGGAAAAAACTAACTATCTCTGGCTAGGATGTGTTGCCACATAAAGTCTCTGTTGAGTCTGAAGCAAGTGCTGAGTTGATTGCTTTAACTTGCCTGGAATAGCAACCTTGAGTGCTTTGATAATTGCACGTCTGTTGGGTCTGTTGGGTGCTGGTGATCGTATCGTCTCCCCTGCATTTTGATTATTATTCACAGAGCTGAAGAACGCTCCACTAGAGTCAACAACGGATACATTTTTATTAAGTGCATTTGAAACATTTATTACAACCATATGAGCATTGAAATCTAAATATAAAGTGAAGAATTCATCAACTTCAGAGGATAATTGTATTCCTGTGGCTGCCTCTACAATAACCTTACTATTGGTTGCTATCGTCTGGTTCACAATCTGTTGCTTTCCAAGTGCTTGAAAAGTCATTAAATTATCATACGTGAACTCTTGCGAAGTATTATTAATGAGCTTGCCATGAGAGGAAGAGATCCTCCTATTGCCAAATGTGTGAAATGATCCATCTAGCTCTTTGAAGTTTGACACCAGAGACAACTCCAACTCCGGCTCCTCGTGTCCAATCAATTTCCCTATGATTGCATTGCTAGAGTTCCCATCAAGCCACAGGTGCAAGTTCGCATGTATAAACCAAACATCTAGAGCATTGGTCAGGCCGAAACCGAATGTGTGCTCTTTTCCATCCAACAGTTCCCCCAAAAAGGGTGTAACCTCAATTTCATAACTAGGTAGATCAAATGTCCCAATACCAACCAAAGGATCCCAGAACTGTGTATCAATCCCTCCTGTATAAATCACAGAAAAAGGCCACACAATACCTACAAGGACCCCATCGATAAAGGTCACCAATTCTCTAGAATGTCCATTACTAGGTCTAGTCAAATTATTTGCCTCAATATACACATTGGGGGGATTGTTGTACTAGAACTCATCACGTTGATGGAATGAAGCAAAAATCTCCAAAACGGCCTTGTAAGTGTTAGGTGGTAGTTGTAACGACTTCGACTGCACATCAGACGAATTTTCTATCTGAAACCAGGATCCACCAATATAAGAACTAGGAAGCGAAATAGGCAGAATCAAATCTACACCCTGTGTTATCTAACCTGTTATTCCCAGAATCTCCATAAAAATTAAATGTTATATTGACATGATAAACCCCAGTATAAGTCTTATCAACTACGTTATCAAGCTAGACTTCAAGGATTTGAGGCTTATCTAACAATGAAGAATATTCAATAATATCCTTCTGAATGATCCATTCAATCAGTCCCCCATCCGGTTCTGTTGTACAAGTGCGCAGGATCTCCACTTCACTCAACCACACCCCTGCAATACGGTCATACTGAAACCCATCACACGTTGCCTTCCACTCCATCACCACTTTCATCCAATTCTTCTGACAGTTTGGGGGTGGCGTATACTTTCCTATAACTGGAGGATAATTATACACGTACCCAGAATCGTGTTCTAACAATTAGACAGAGCATGGATTCTCGTGGGGCACCTCGATGGGTTTTGTAACCTCAAAAAATTCCTTAGCATTCCCTCAGAAGGGAGACAGATTTACCCAGTCTCTGGGTGGTCGAGCGAATGTAGTAGAGACCTTCCTTGGTCTCCCTACGTCAATGATGGCAAGAGTTGGAGTTGCCAGCAGTAACATCACCAACATCTACCAATGGATCTCCATCTAAATGCAAAATTCAACACAGTCTACTGATCAACCCTCTGCTCCTTGCCCAAAACTTTATAATGGAAAGCTCCTTGACCAGTGCTTTATAATATAAACAACAAGGCTGATGGATACTTTGACGGGTGCATGGTGTCCAGAAAATCTTGCGTTTTGCCAAAACGAGCACCTCGACTTTTTCTTCTACCGGATACGTGGAGATAAGGCCACTAGATTTTTGCTTCGAAAACAGTACCAATGTAGGAATTTGAAAAGACCGCTCACGTTCCTCGACGTGAAAATATCTTCACTTAGGGAGCCATAAACTCCACGAACACTCCCGGAAGCTCTGCGCACAGATGTCAAGAGTGGAGAGTAAAAGTTTTACGTGCTTTCTTGATTTTCCGTTGTTTCATTTTTCTGGTTCAGATCAACGGTTGAAAGTGTCTCATCTAATCAGGGTAAAAGTGTTGTCGAAGAAGTTGATGCATAGGAAAGCCTATATGCCTAAATATTATATTTTTAATAAAATATTCATTTATCCATTTAATTTTCTATATTATTATATGTCTTAATATTATATAATGTTTTTCTATAATAAAATGATTTTCATAAAAATATTTTTATTCCTATTTATAAATTATATATTTTATTAATTAAAATTTAATTAAATGAATGAAAACAAAAGTATTAAAATTTATTAATATAAAATAAATAATTACATCTAATGGAGCCTGACCTGAGCGCTGCTGCAGAAGGGTCAGGCGCGCGCCTGAACGGAGCCTGACCCTTCTGCAGCAGCGCTAGTATGGACCCTCCGGATCCTCCCTGCGGGGATCCAGATCTGCAACGGGCCTTCTCCAACCTGGTAAGATCTCTTCCCCCGCAACGAACCCGACCAGTAGCAACTAAGTTCGTTAAGAAGCTTGATGTAATACAGGAAGTGCAACTGCCGCCTGCAATCCCTCGCATGGCAGCCCTATCTCTTGCAGAGAAAGGGCTCATTGGGCAGTTCACAGGACTTTGGCCGTCGCCTAAAACAGTGCAAATATGGGTTGAAAGAAACTGGTCGGACAAGACCCAGGGCAAAATATCCATTAGATTCTGTGGCAGAGGATACTACACATTTCATTTTGAGACAAAGGAGGACAAAGATCTAATATTTAGGAACGAACCATACTTTATGGATTCCAGGGGCCTCTATCTCAATAAATGGACCCCAGATTTCGATCCAGAACTAGACATCCCGAATGCTGTTCCAGTTTGGGTGCGGTTGCCCCATCTCCTTCTTCACTGTTGGGGGGATGACTCTGTCAAAGCAATAGGTAACGCAGTTGGAAAATACATAGATTGTAGTGAACCCAAAGACAACATGCAGGCGTGTGCGAGGATCTGTGTAGAAGTCGATTTAGGCCGAGGTCTTCCGGAGGCGATCAAGTTGAAAGTTGATGATTGGAGCCATATCTAGCAGCTAGACTACGAACAGATACCCTTCAAATGCAAGGTATGTCACGAATACGGACACTTTGCAAATAGATGTACAAAAATTGTCAATGTTGATAACGATGAGCAGGAAGGGAAATGGGAACCTGTAAAAAAGAAAAAGTCAACAACTCCTCATAAACCTCCTCCGCAAACTGATGTCCCAGGAACCTCCAACGAGTGACCTCCAACTCCTCCCTCTCTGATCCCTGATCCTCCAATCCCCCCATCTACCAATCCTTTTTTGATCTTATATGAGACTGAATCGCGCCCGGATTTGCATCCCTCTGATCCCCCTCCCCAATCTTCTTCCCCCTCCATGCAACCCCCACCAGATCCACCCTCTTCGAGAACTACCAGAAATTCTGCAAAGGACCATGGAGCTCCAAGCGATGTTCAGAAAAAACCAGGACCTGGAAGAAAGACAGCTAAACAACAAAGGGATGAAAATGCACAAAAAGATAGAGCTCTAGGCACTCAAACTCCGATCGAGAGCTTTATTCTTGGACCCCAGGAAAAAGAAAAAAGTAGTAAGGGACATGAGAGGCAAGCACCTCTCCACACATCAGGTAACTCATGATGAAAATGCTGTCTTGGAACAGCAGGGGATTAGGGCACCCCTCAAAGCTAGTTGCCCTTAAGGAACTAATAAATAGCGAGAACCCTGAAATCATGCTTATACAGGAAACAAAGCAAGATCAAAGTGAAATGAGTAGAGTAATAAGTCAGTAAAAGCGCTTTTGTGGTAGCATAAGTGAGGCAAGGGGAGCTTCAGGTGGCATAGAAACTTTATGGGACAGTAACAAATGGATGTGAATCTCTACCAACAGTCAGCAAAGCTGGATTCAAACCACTCTTGAAAGTAGAACAGGAGGCCAATCAGTAACCGTGTACAATGTGTATGCTCCAAATCAATACAGAGAAAAGGAGATCTGCTGGGACACCCTGACAGCAAGTATAGAAATGGATCGAAACACTAATCTCATTGTAGCTGGCGACTTCAACCTGGTGCTGCACGCAAATGAAAAAAGAGGAGGTAATTTCACCTCTGATCCTTTCAGAAGTCGATTGGAGGCCATAATTCAGGACCACGCTCTAGTTGATATCAGGCCCAAAAACCGTAGATATACCTAGAGCAATAGGCGTATTGGCACCAACAACATCATGGAAAGACTGGATCGTTTTCTTGTTAGCATAGACTACCTACCCACTTTTTCAATAGGATACTCAAACATCCTCAATGTGTCGGCCTCTGATCATTATCCGATAACGCTAAATCTCCAACACCATTGCCCCCTCGGGTCCATCCCCTTCAAATATAGCGCTGTTTGGAATCGATATTCACCGGCAAAAGAAGTGGTGCATGCGGCCTGGATTCGCCATGTAGAGGGATCTCCGACTCATATCTGGGAGACAAAATTGAAAAGAGTAAGGCAAGATTTAAAGAACTGGGCAAAGAGTAATTATCAAGAGCCTGAGAAGCATAAAGAGAAACTTAAGCAAGAGCTGGAGGAGGTGAAACAAAGAATTGAAATGCAAGGATTATCCCAACAGAACAAGGAACAAGAAGGCAAACTGTATACTCAACTGCGCCAAATTCTCAGGGAGGAAGAAACAAAGTGGAGATTGAAATCGAGGAAACTTTGGTTGCAGGAAGGAGATAAAAATACTGCATACTTTCATAACCAAGCAACAGTGAGAAAGATTAGAAACACAGTGAGCGCTATAATGGATGATGAAAGAAACTGTTACAGCACTCAGCAGTCAACAAAAGAGGCAGCCACAAGGCATTTTAGTAAATTATTAACTGAAGACAAAGGCGCAGAGAATTACTCAAGTATGCTACAGCATTTGCCTAAAAGCATCACTCAAGAGATGAACACCAAGCTCATGAAAGAAGTGGAAGAGGAGGAAGTCAAAGCAGCCATCTGGAGTTTACACCCGGACAAGGCTCCAGGACCGGATGGATTCCCTACTAGCTTCTATCGGGAATATTGGACAATGATAAAGAAAGATCTTCTAAAGATGATTCGTTGGGTAATGAAAAAAGGTAAAATGGGAGGATATACTAATTCCACTTACCTAGCCCTGATTCCGAAAGAAAATCGCCCTTCCTCCTTTTCGAGGTTCCGACCTATTTCTTAATGTAACTCAGCTTACAAAATCATCTCAAAAATCTTAGCAACCCGGCTTAAACCCATCCTCCCTTCTGTGATTTCTGAAAATCAAGGAGGATTCCTCCCAAACAGGCATATATCAGACTCTATTCTTCTTGTACAAGAGGCCATCCATTCGAGCTTAACCAGGAAGGAAAAAGGATTTGTTCTAAAGCTGGACCTTGCAAATGGCTTTGATAGAGTAAGGCATTCTTATCTGTTTGCTATCCTCCATAAAATGGGATTCGATCCCTCTTTCACTACAATGATTGCTGCATGCATAACGGGCCCTTGGATATCTCCCTTGATAAATGGGAGACCATGTTCAGCCTTTCAACCTTCGTGTGGTCTCAGACAAGGATGTCCGCTTTCACCCTATCTGTTTATCTTCATGGCTGAATCATTCAGTCAAGTATTGGACTACAACCGAAGAGTTGGACTTATAACAGGCATCAAGATCGAACAAGGAGCAAAGAACATTAATCACTCACAGTTTGCGGACGACACTCTGCTGATAGGAGGAGCATCGACAACAATAGCAAGGAGATTTAAAAAGCTCTTGGACCAATTCATGGATTATTCAGGAGGGAAAATCAACCAGGCAAAGAGTTGCATCTATGGATGGAACACATCAAATCACATCATTCACAACATTGCAAGCATTTTTGGAGTTCCCAGCAAACTAACTTGGAATCATTTTTCCTATTTAGGAATGCCAGTTAGTCTGGGACCTCTAAAAGCTGATACTTGGAACAAGATATTGGACAAAATAGAGAGGAAAGTGCAACAATGGGGCACAATATGGCTGAATCCAGTAGGACGGCTAATCCTTCTAAAATCAGGTATCACATCTCTTCCTTTATATCGCTTTTCCTTTACAGCTATATATTATCATTTTATTTAAATTATTATAATCATTTATTTAATTAATATGGTGTATATTGATTTTTTATTTATTATTATTTTTTATTATATTAAATGGTGTATAGATTTATTTATTTATTATTTTTTAAAAGAAAATCTTGTTGAGAAATTCAATGGATGTTTTTCCATTTATGGATAACATTTCTAAGCAAATTATTTAATGTAGATGAGTCCATTTGACCAAAAAAAATTTCAACTTTTCCATGGTTTAACATTACAAATTGGTTTTATTTTTATTTTTATTTTTTCATAGTATGTAAATTTAATTATTTCCAACCAATCACAAGTATGGAAATTCATGATTTAGCATTAGAATGGTTCACCACTATTATAGATTGATGAATGAAGGCAATATGGTCATGCCTTCATGCAAGGCCAGAAAGGTTGGATTTGGTGTCGCAAAGTTGATGCAAATATATTTGTGATGTTTATTTTTAGCATATTCAGATGTATTTGTGCAATTGTAATATTGTATAAAAATATAATTTGATGAGAGACAATATATATATTCTTTTGTTTGCATTTTTAGTTGGCAAAATTCCAGTGCAAGATAGCATTGAGATTTTTTAAGTTTAAGTAGTAATCTTATCCACTCACACATTTATCTTCTTGTTATTGTTGGCTATTTTTTAATTATTATAAACATGATTGATGCCTTGTAAATTTCTAAGTAATGAAATACATTTTTTTCCACATTTCAAAATTCAATAATTAAATTGAGCAGCAGGAACGCTAGCTATGCGACCTTATTTGAATTTCTTTTAGAAGTTTTGAGAGGTGAATTAGTATAGTGTATTTATGGTCATTAATCTCAATTTTTAATTTTATTTCTGATAGTTATTTGAACAATTAGATAAGCCATAATACATCATATGAACCACAACAAAAGAATCAACACATAAAAGCAATACATGTAGACATCATATATAAGTGGAAATTCATAAAGGGAGAAAGCCACAAATTTTGTTGTTATGATGTGAATGCAATCATCCACTCCCATTTTACATTAACTTTTATAGGCATGCACGTACAAGAGGCTTCAACCCCTCTTTTATTTTGAAAGCTACAACTTGTTGGAGGCACCACTCCCACTTCTTACAAGTTCGAACCTGTTCTTTTTGCAGGCTACTACTTGAACAGAGACACCAGTTCCATGATACGTGAAGGTTTTATTTTGATGGCTTACTTGGTTTTTAAATTTGAATTCTTCCTTCTCTTGGACTCTGTTTTGTATTGTCTCTTCCCCTTTACAATTGTTTATCTTCTTTGCTCGTATTCCTTTTCCTCTCTTTGCAAGACAATTCATGAACTAGGTCTCGCACACTTCAATCAACTAGCTATTCTTGCATTCCAAATATCCATCTTTATATAACTCATTTTCTCTTCGCATTCTAACTTAGGGATTTGAAATTGAAAAAATTGTCTCTCTATATTCCATTGATTTCTATTTGTAGTCCACTCATTCAATTCACATTCTTCCAAACTTTGAAAATCAAAACAAAACAAATGGATTTCGAAATATCAAGAAATAGAAGCTAACTCTAATGAGTACATAAACCATGCCATGGATAAATGATCACAATCATCATAAATAAGACGGAGAAATGATCATAATCCTCATAAATAGGAGGGAACTTAAAACACAAGACATAAAATTTATGACTACTCTATTCAAATTGCATGTTAATGATATTGTCATTGCATGTTAATGATATTGTCATTTAGAGAATCCAGAGAAAGAAAGCATGCTCCTTTTACTTTAGGATGTTTCCTAGTTTTCATCTCTACAATATTATGCTCAATCTCTTTTCTCATTTCCATGTGCATCTACTCCCGAAGATCATTAGTTATATTAGTTAGTTCGCAACTTTTGCTTGGAGAGGTACGTGGCAATCAAAATGAATTATTTGTATTGACTCCAACCAATTGTAATGCCCCTAGACTCATCAACCCACAACATAATGGTTGATTAGTGTGATCCCTTGCTGCGAGGAAATGTCCAGAGCGAGTTGAATTCTCCTTGAACTTACACACTGTTTGTTGATGTGGGAACAAGTTTGGATCCAAAAACCATTGGCAATCTGGTGTCTAACTTGAGAAGTTTGAGAAAAATATACTCATGGATGCACTATATGGCCTTAATGATTTTCCAAAGCACTTGGTACAATGCACCCCCTTTGTCAAAACGCACATTGGTCATAACTACTACAATTTCATCAACAAACTCTTGTGCATAGTTACTCTAGTTATCTGAACTTCTGTCCAAAATTGGACTTCTTCCCCCTCTGAATTGTATCTAAAATTATGTACATGTTTGAAAATATAAAAGGATACTCTTCAACATGGAACAAATTAAACTTAAGTAAATCAATCTTCTAATGGATATTTGAAGTAGTGAATTACTCATTAATATACAAGAACTCAATCTGGTTACAAGAACATAGGTTGTTATTTAAGATCTCCCAATAACATGGTGATAACAAAGTACAAAGTATTCCTTACTAATTCCTTCATATATTCTTGTTAGATCAAATATGAAGGCTATCCAAAGAAAGATCATCAATATTACCAACAAACTTCAATTTCATAATGAACTGTTGAAGATCATCCACACTTGTTGAGCCCAACACAACTTCTCATTTCAATTTTTTCAGTGAGCTTATGTATAATGCGCAACTTCGAGCAAGTAGCTCCTCCAATAATAGATCTTGTGAAACACTTCTTATGCCTTCTTGAAAGACAGCAATGATATATGATATCCCAGTGGTAAAGTTGTTTGAAACAACCTCAATATCATCAGTCATAACCTCTGTTTCTCTGAATTATATCTAGGTTGACCATATCCTAACCTCGAGACTAGTGCTTGTAGTAGCCCCTTGGGATTTTCCTCAGTTTTGCTAAAACTCCCAATGGAAACCTTGGGCATCTTGACTTTATGATAAAAAATAAACTTACCATTACATTGATTAGCAGCCAAGAGCTCATAAACTACTAGTAATAGATGATGATCATCCTTATAAATATCCATACTATGATTATGAAGTTTCTTTTGAATCAATTCATCAATCTCCTCTTTGAGCTTCAAATATATCTTTTCTAACTTGGGTTCTGAAAAGAACTCTAAGTATCCATGCAACATTCTCAAATAACCATGCCCTGCTCCATGAGTACGTGAACCACAAAAAAACAACGACCTAAAGTCTGATATTCCTGTAGAATAACGAATAAATACTGGATTAGTTTTGACCTTTTCAAACAACATCAACCATGGGTAAGAAATTCTTTGCTGATGGGTATTTTTAGAATCATGATAGAGTAGAATTGGACCATCTTCCATAGTTTTTGTCTTAATACACCTTTCTCTATTTACAATAGAACTTATGCTAGGATAATGACCAACACACTCTTAACAATATTACTATCACCTTAGATACTTGAAGGTTGTGATACATCTCACATATGTATACATTTCTTAGATGTTAGTGTTAGGTACAGTCACACCCCCCAACAACAAAAGGAGAATTTAGATTTTTAAACAAGTCATAATACAGAGACTGGGCACTGTTGAAGTAGAATCAGGGTTTCTCTATGTCAAGTTTATGATTTGGTACAGTTGTCTTTTAAATAATATTCATATCAAAAGGTTGATCTACGGGATCTTCAATACCTTTCACTTTGAAACCTTCCTACTTATGACACTCATGATCTGTGTAATGACAAAGAATGTAGAATTGATCTTGTGACAATTAAAACCTATGAGAATTCTTGGACACATGTAGAAAGCCTTCTCCCTTTTAAAGATATTCATTCAGAAGAGGAAGGTTGTCGTGGAGTCAATAGACATACGCAAGATGACTAGTGCAACATGACAAAACTTCAGAAGGAAAGAAATAATGGTACAACAATACTACCATAGCCGCAACTTAGCTACTCTATCCTAGTGTTGACATCAATGTGAATACTACTAACATTCTCCCCCTTTGGATTTTATGACAACACTGATTTGGTTTATTACCTCCCCTTTGACATCAATGTGGTTTCTCTTCTGCTCTGCCCTTAAGTCCGAGGTTCCTCTATTTTGTCGTAGTGTCATAACTGGTCTGTTATCAAGTCTTCAAATTACCTAACGCAGGTCTTCAAGCTTGTAACTGCTCTAGCATCTATATTTGTATTTTGCAATTGCATTCACAACCATATTTTTCAACTTTTCTAACTCGTAATTGCGTTGCTCTGGTTTTTGCATACACAAAATCTTGAAATGCTAACTGAAATAATGAAGGGAAAAATAAACAAGAAAGAAAATCAAGAAAGCTTAACCGAAACCAAGACAAGAAACTAAAGGGATTGGAACTGAATGGATTTGAATTTTTATTCAACAACGATTCTCCTCACATTACATTTCATGGGCATTGTGATTATTTTATATCATGAACCGTTGTTATATAACTAAGATATCGGTATAAAACTGTCTAGTTACATTTACCTAAAATTATTAATTCGTTGTCAAACTAACAAACTCCACCTTGAAAACAATTTTCCTAATCCCTTGCCCATGCCCATTCATCATCTTTTCTGCAAGCCAAGAGAAGCTAAACACCACCGCAGCTTCTCTATTGTTACTGGCTTTGTGAATATGTCTGCACAATTCTCTCGTGTATGGACCTTTTGAAGAGCTACTTTTCTGCCATCGATTACATGTCTCAGAAAATGATACCTTACATCAATGTGCTTGGTTCTGCTGTGATAGGCAGGATTTGTAGCCAAGTGAATAGCACTTTGATTGTCATAAAGTACATTCACTTTCTCCTGCTTTCTTCCAATTTCATCTAGCAGACCCTTTAACCAGATTGCTTCTTTACTGGCATCTGAGGCAGCTATATATTTGGCTTCAGTAGTGGACAATGCAACTGTTTCTTGAAGCTTTGACATCCAACTAATTGCTCCACCTGCAAGAGTAAAGACATAGCCTGTAGTAGATCTTCTTTTGTCCAAATCACCTGCATAGTCAACATCTACATATCTGCAGACTGATCCTTCACTACCATTAAAGACGATGTAATGGTCACTTGTGCCTCTTAGATATCGAAGCACCCATTTCACTGCTTGCTAATGTTCTTTACCTGGATTTGCCATGAACCTGTTGACAACTCCAACTACATGTGAAATGTCAGGTCTTGTAGATACCATCGCATACATTAAGTTGCCTACCACATTTCCATATGGTACATGAGACATATACAACTTTTCTTCATCAGCTCTAGGACTGAAAACCGAAGAAAGCTTAAAATGGGAAGCTAGTGGAATATTAACGGGTTTCACATTGTTCATAGAGAACTTTTCAAGTATTTTCTCCACATACTTCTGCTGTGATAACCAAAGCTTACCATTTTTCCTGTCTTTGTGTATCTCCATGCCCAAGATATGTTTTGCTGCTCCAAGATCCTTCATATCAAACGTCCTAGAGAGTTGAGCCTTTAATATGTTGATCTCTTCCATTCTTTTTTTTGCAATAAGCATATCTTCAACATACAAAGCTAAGATAATGAATATGCCATTGAAACTTTTGAAGTATACACAATGATCATACTCACTTCTTACAAAGTTTTGGCTCACCATGAAGGAATCAAACTTCTTGTACCATTGTCTGGGAGACTGCCTGAGACCATACAATGATTTCCTGAGCTTGCAAACTAATCTACTACTGCGACCTCGTACAAAACCTTCTGGTTGTTCCATATATATCTCTTCGTCCAAATCACCATGTAGAAAAGCTGTTTTAACATCTAACTGTTCTAACTCAAGATTAAGCAACACAGTTAGTGCCAACACAGTACGAATAGAAACAAGTTTTACAGCTGGAGAAAAAATCTCATGAAAGTCTATACCTTCAACCTAAGAATACCCTTTTGCTACCAGTCTCGCCTTATACCTTTCGATACTTCCATCAACTTTCTGTTTCAGCTTGAAGACCCATTTGCATCCAACAACACTTCTCCCTTCAGGAAGCTCTACAAGATCCCAGATATTGTTCTTGGCTAAGGAGTCCATTTATTCTTCCATAGCCTCTTTCCATTTTTCGCTATTTGTATCATCTACTGCTTCCTGATAACAAGAAGGTTCCCCATCTTCAGTAATCAAAGCAAAAGATGAAGCAGAATCTTCATACCTTTTGGGAATTTTCCTTTCCCTTGTAGACTTTCTTAGAGCGACTGGTTGCTGAATTGGTTCAGAAACTTGCACTGTTCAGAAGCTTCAATGGCTTCCTTTGTGTCTTCAACACCTTTTTCTCCAGAGGTTTCTTCGTCCTTTCGACTGTCACCGAAAATTCTAGCCTCCAACTGAACTCGTTGATTTGGCGATACCTGTTCCTGTTCAATTCTTTCAACAGTTGATTTTAAAAGAGAGGATTCATCAAATGTTACATCTCTACTAATGATTATTTTCCGCAATGTAGGATGCCACAACCTATATCCTTTCACTACATAGTCATACCCAACAAAGACATAACATTTTGACTTTGGATCTAATTTTGAACGTTGATTTTTCGGAATGAGAGAATAAGCATCACAGCCAAATATCCTCAAATGTGAATAGTCACAAGACTGACTTGTCCAAAATTCTTCAGGAATTTTACAATCAATTGCTACTGAAGGTGATCTGTTAACTAAATAACAAGCAGTAGATACTGCTTCTGCCCACAACTCCTTTTGCAAGTTAGCATTGTTGATCATGCTTTTGGCTCTTTCCATAAGAGTTTGATTCATACGCTCAACAACACCATTTTGCTGAGGAGTATAAACAACAGTTTTGTGTCTAACAATTCCCTCATCCTTACAGTATTATTCAAATTCACCTGAAGTGAACTCACCACCATTGTCAGTTCTTAAGCATTTAATAGATTTGCCTATTCTTTTCTCTACCATTACTTTAAATTGTTTAAAGACATTTAATACATCAGCTTTCCTTTTTAGCATATAGGTCTAAACTTTCCAGGAGTAATCATCAATAAACGTTAAAAAATACAGTGCACCTCCATATGACATAACTGGGGAAGGCCCCCACAGATCACAATGAATATAGTCTAAAACATCTTTACTATTATGATTTCCAACTTTAAATCTCTGTTTACACTATTTTCCATACACACAATGTTTACAGAAATCTAAATTTAAGGATTTCAGACCAAGAAGAGATTTACGTTTCATCAATATCTAAAGACCTTTCTCGCTCATATGACCCAGTCGCTGATGCCATAGACGAGTGCCTGCTTCTTCCTTTTCTGACGCAACCGTTGCTTCACTGATCTGAGTACTTCCTTTTAACCTGTAAAGATTTCCGACCTTTTCTGCCTTCATAACCACAAGTGCTCCTTTAAAGACTTTCAAGACGCCATCCTCACCTATAAACTTATAACCATCTGAATCCAAAACTCCCAAAGAAATCAAATTTTTCTTCAAATCAGGTACATTTCTAACACTAGTTAATGTTCTAACTGTGTTATCATACATCTTAATTCTGATATCTCCCATCCCAATAGTCTGACATCACATATTGTTACCCATAAACACAGAACTACTGTTTACATTTTCATACGAGGTAAACCAATTTCTATGTGGACACATGTGATGCGAAGCACCAGAGTCTAACAGCCAGCTATCTAAACCCTGAGAGATATTACATTCAGGTGAAGTTTCATCTATCATACACAATTCTTCAACAGATAAAACTTCGTCTATCATACCTGAATCGACTTGATTCGCTTCGTTCTTCAGGTTTTCGGATTCCTTTCGTTTCCAACAGTCCTTCTTTAAGTGTCCAACTTTGTTGCAGTTCCAACATTTTGCCTTACACTTCTTTCCCTTTGATTTCGATCTGGAAGTCCCCCTTGGTTTTTCTCCTCTTTCCTTTGAGCGTCCTCTAGCTACCATGGCTTCTGATGCAGCTGTTTCAGTGCTGGATTTCCTTCATAATTCTTCAGACAAGAGAGCTCCCACGACTGATTCAAAATTCAAGGAATCAGCAGTGCTCAAGCTGATTGAAGTTACGAAGTGATCCCATGATTCAGGCAGAGAACACAACAAAGTTATTGCTTTATCTTCTTCCTGTATTTTAACTTCCATATCTGTTAATTGACATATTAGTGTGTTAAAAACATTCAAATGTTCTGCAATGTTTGAACCTTCTTTCATTCGAAGATTGTATAACTGTCTTTTTAGATAAATTCTGTTGGTTAATGACTTTGTCATATAGAGTTTTTAAAGTTTTTCCCACAATCTTGACGCCGTAGTCTATTCAACAATGTTGAAGAGAACTTCATCCGCTAGGCATAACTGGATTGTACTGAGAGCTCGGGCATCTAAGTCCTCCCAGTCTGAAGTAGTCATGGTTGCAGGTTTCTTAGTTGCCCCATCCAATGCCTTGTGCAACCTTTGTTGCACAAGTAGATCCCTAACCTTCAGTTTCCAAAGAGAAAAATTGCTCTTTCTGGTGAATTTCTCCACCTCGAATTTTGCATTCGACATCTTGGCCATTTTCTAAGATTTTCAATCTTCAGTCTAGGTTTTTTTTTTTTAAATATTTCAATTGTCTCCTTCCAACAAATTTTTTTTTCCAATGCCAACAAAGGATTTCCAAGTTTTAACTCTCCCTACTTCAATTTTCTTGAAAAAATTTCCACAATTTGACTTAAAACCTTACAAAAAATTTGGTGAATATTTTTCAGGAAAAAACCCTTTAACAACCCAGAATTTATTTAACAATCGCTGAAAGAAAACAAATGATACCCGGTCTTTCACGCATCTTTGACCAGCGCATAATTCCTCAATCTCTGGTATGTAACAACACCACTATTCTGGCTATCTCTGCTCCAACACGCAGAGGGAAGTGGCGTTCGGGTCTTCACGTAGGCCTCCTCACGCAGGCAGATAACTGGCCTCACGCAGGCTCTCATGTAGCTTTTGATAAAAAAAAAAAACTGGCCCTGGTCTTCACGCAGGCAGGTTCACGCATGGACAACTCCTTAACTGCTCCATGCCTTATCTTCAAGGGACAACGACTTTTCTTCAACGCCTAGAGGTTCAACGCATGGACAACTCCTCAACTGCTCCATGCCTTTTCTTCAAGGCATAGTTTTTTTCACTTTCATGCTGAAAAAAAAAACTCACGCAGTTCCTTGAATACACAGCAACGCTGATACACCCTCACGCTGATACACGCAACAATTCAACTCATGCCGGTTAGGTTTTGGACTCACGCACAGCTTGCAGGTCTCAGCCTCACGCGTTGATACAGACAGGCAGTTTCTTTAATACACAGCAACGCTGATACACCCTCACGCTGGTACACCCTTACGCTGATACACGCAGCAATTTAACTCACGCCGGTCAGGTTTTGGACTCACGCACAACTTGCAGGTCTTAGCCTCACGCGCTGATACAGACAGCCTTTCATGCCTCGCTGGTCTTCACACAACAAAGAAAAAAAAAGGTCTTGGACTCATGCCTTCAACGCATAGCCACTTTCTTTCACGCCCAGGCTCACTGCCCTCGGAGCTCTGATACCACTTCTTGAAATACTAACTGAAACAATGAAGGGAAAAGTAAACAAGAAAGAAAATCAAGAAAGCTTAACCGAAACCAAGACAAGAAACTAAAGGGATTGGAACTGAATGGATTTGAATTTTTATTCAACAACGATTCTCCTCACATTACATTTCATGGGCATTGTGATTATTTTATATCATGAACCGTCGTTATATAACCAATATGTCGATATAAAACTATCTAGTTACATTTACCTAAAATTACTAATTCATTGTCAAACTAACACAAAAGGCATGTATATTCTTTACAACTTCTCAGGATTCTCTGAAGGTAGGGTTCACCATATGCTGTTAATGTATACTGAGGTCCTCCGGTCCTACATATCCTGCATAATGTATCGTTCGTTGTCAATCGTTAGGTCCACCTCTATGCATTGTGTCATAATTCTAGACTATGTGACACTCCTACTTCCAACCTAAGTAACGATGTGACTGTATTCTAGTTCCGCTACAAACTATGTAATGTTGTACACAGATCTGCAGATTTGTAACATTCCACAGGTTCGTAATTAAGTAATGTTTATGACCATATCCCGCTAACACATAACGGTGTATATTCTGACTACTGCATACTCCATTGTAACGACAGGCTATAGTAATGGTTTATGCCACATGGGTAGTTGATAATAGAATCCGCTTGAAATTATTAATCGTGGGGGAAGAGATTGTTTCTTCCAATGTTAGATGAAGATCCCTCGTTTGTTTCAATGATGGAAATAGACTACTTGTCAAACACTACTGAGCAAATTCCGCTTCTATAACCTCCAAGATGTCAACCCTCTCGAAGTTCCCTTCATCTTATTTATTTTTAGTTCCTTTTGAGAAGCTATATTGCATATCTGATTATTGTGCTATAATGAAATCATTTTGACTACTATTACAAATTATCTCCTCATATTTAGTTCCAATATGTTGAATTTTATTCAATTGACATGCCTCCTTATTTCACTCTTTAAAATTTTTGGTGCCAAGCCTCTTTAACATTTCTACAATTTTTGGCCACAACCTCCCAAGCACTTTTTCAATCTCATATGTTGACATTGTGCAATTATTTGCATCACTTTCCTCCATATATGTTATTGGCATGATGCCTTTTAGTTATACATTGTAGTTGCGATCCCTCTCCACATAATCTTTTATGACATTTTTAATGGTGTCCAATTATGTGCTAGCATGTAATCTGTTTAAGTCACTGACTATGTCATCACTCTTTATTGAAGTTGAATGTCCAACATCTTCTTTCAAGTTAGTTTCCTTAAAAGATGGAACCAATTCACTTAATTTCTCTTTGTTTCTGACTAATGATTCTCCTTTCCTTTGTTCACAACTAAAGCTTCTTAAAACCCTTGACATAACTTCAACAGACTGACTTTTGTCACACTTGATTCTATTATGTCCCTGCATGTCTTCTTGTTTTCCCACTTCATTACAGGATATTGGTGTAGGTTTTTGTTTCTTCTCACTCATAACTGATTTCTCCCTACCTTGTTTTTCATTTCAACCTTCTCATTCTAATTACTAAAATCTAATGCCTTTTTATTTTTTCTCTCAATAGATCATGCATGAGCCGCTAGAGATTTTATATCAACATTCTTAGTATCATCTTTGGACATGCTAGCTCCAACCTTCTTGATTGAATCTAATTCCTATTGAATATGAAGTTCAATCACATATTTTGCCTTCCCCTTCTTGTACTCTGTTTGACATCATCTAAGGTGTGAAACCGGGAGATAGGTGACCCCTAAAGAAGAGTGGGAAGAAAGAACTTGCATTTTTTGCAACACAGGGGTGGTAGAAACAGAGTGGCATTATATCAAAGAATGTGGAGCATATGAAGGTATTTGTCATCAGTTTGATAATAGTCTAAGGTGAACAATCTTAGTGAGCTTCTTGAAGAGGAAAGACTTCACAAAATAGAAAATTTCTTACTCCAGATTTACAACAACAGAATTGACATGGAAAAGAATTTGAATATGGTTTAAGTTGTTTTGTGGTCCCTTAGATCGTGGGGTCTTGTGGATGTCCTTAAAAAACCATTCATTTCATCTTCAGATGCTTTTGAAATTAGCTTAGACATTGCCTGCGTATGCTCGTTTGTTTTTTAACACTGGGATAGACACAACTAGGAGTTGTCCTTCAAGTGTTGGATTCAATCTCAAAGGAGATGAAACAATCACACGCTCAACATCCTTAATGACATCTAAGTTATAGGGTTTCACATCAAGTGTTTGCGCATCTAGCGCTGATACAACTGCAATACGACTTAGAGGTGTCCATACACCATCAAATTCAATAATAATGTGAACAAGTATACTTGTTCATGCTCTTCATGTACACTTATTGGAAGGTTCTCTTAATAATGCATCTACTAGCCTACATTTGTGCTTAAACAATTGACTTTATAGTAGGGTTAACATTTGAAACAAATTCAACAATACTCTTATCACCAAAAATTTAGGTTCAAGGTCCTTGCCTTTATTTGGGCCAAGGCAAGGTTCCAACTCCCTTGTTATGCCATTATGGTGGTTTGCCTTCTCAACAACAACTTCCTTTTTAGTATTATATACCGGAGAACCTTCAAAACTTACCAATTGACATTTTTTTTTGCTCCAATAAAATGTCTAGGGCTCTCCTTCAAGATTGTAACATGTTTTGGTTTAGACATTCACATTTTCACCATATGTTTGTTTATATCCCTTGTGTATGTATGATCATGACCAACCTTTTCATCAAAGTCTCATCATAGAGACTCCAACATAATGACATGTCTTCAAAGCTTTATTGGGTTTGCTCTCCCCCTGAGGGGCTTCACACCACATGATTGAACCAAATGCTATCAAGCTAAAATAATAGAGAGGATGAGTAAAGTAAACCTTCATTTCCTTTAGCAGCCCCCCCCCCCCCCCCCAAACCCAATCTCATGCATTTCTTCTTATCCTGTGGATCTGTCTTTGGATTTTAGGTACTTGGACACACCATGCTTCTACTATGGTTGCATCTTCAATGATTCTTTATGCAACTCATGATGCTACCATATGTTTCCCCTAAGGGCATGTTGACTTCAAATTTTCATTGAAGTCACTTACTGCTCTTTATTCTTTTTCCAAACTTTGGTGGATTGTCTTCTAATCTGTTCATCTCCTTCTGTCTTCTTGTTTAGTTTGCTTTGAATGTCATCCTCCATTTATTTGGTTTTCTTTAAAGTACTGGATATCTTGTAATCTCTGGCCATATGGCCAAGATTGTCACATATATAGCATCTTATGTGACCAAGAAAGTGGGGAAAGGAATGATTCCTTCTTGTGTTATTATCCTTATATGAATTTCCCTTTACATTCAATGCACTCCTACTCTTTTTTGCATAAGATTTTCAATCCACAACTTCATGGCCAAAAATATTGCATGAATATCAATAGCCATAGAAAGAACTTGTGTCCCTGATGGTTGATGATCTTCTCGTAGGGAATGATCTTCCTTGATTGCTTGCTTGAGAGAGCTTACATTTATATTGCATCTTTTGTTGATCAACCCTAATTTGACTGCTCCTACAATCAACTGCAACATGTCCAACAATACTACAAAATAACATTCAAAATTATTCATTAGGGGAGCAAAGGAGTTTCTATTCCTCCTTTGGAACCTTGCGGAATTTCTAAGATCATCTCTAATGTAGATGGTCTTCATGTAGAAGACACTTTCTTTGGCTCACTCCTCGGCTACTAGTTCTCCCGCTTGTTTCTTCTTGCTTCTTTTCTAATCAAGTTGTTGCCATGTTCCACTTCAAGCCTTTTAGATACTGCTTTATTATCTCATATGGTTTCCTTTGAGCCAGGTTTGCGCTTTTCTAGCTCATTTTTTCTTGAAACTACCTCATCTTGTAATCTTTCACCTTGTTCCTTTCTTTTCTTCAATTGACTACTCATTACCTCTTCAACTTTGCTTACGTCCTCTAACTGGGTCTTCAGGTTAATTATTTCATCTTTAAAGTCATGCCCTCTTTCTTCAAGTATATGAAGAAGTTTCTTCTATTCTTTGTTTTCCATTGAGACCCTTTCTATTCCTACCAAGGACGAGTCAAGCTTAGCTTGGTCTTCATTTGTCTTCTCCTTTTGACAATCAACTATTTTCACACTAGGAGAATAAAACCAATATGGATTAACAATATCCTTCTCAGAGGCCTTTTTCTTCTCTATTTCTCCACTATTGTTATTGGTATCTCCTTCATGTAGGACCTGCAACCTGTCCCATATATCTTTTGCATATTTGAGATCTATTACCTTCTCAAGATCCAGATTGTGAAATTTGTTGTAATTTACACATTTAGTCTATGTATTCTACTGCTAAACTTGTTTTGAAGGGGGATCTTCACCATAACCATTAATCACTACCTTCTAGACTTTAGATCCATGAGTGAATAATTCAGATTTTATATTCTCTCTCCATTCCTGGAAGTCTCTAGCACTGAGTAGAGGCACACCTAGATGATTGATGATTCAACTAGATCTACCTTCCAATGGTCAAGCTATACCTAATGGAACCATGCACTGATACCAATTATTGGAAGATTGACTATACTAGGGGGGGTGGGGGTGAATCAATATAGTGCATTCATGGTCATTAATTAACATTTTTTACTTTTATTTCTGATAAATGTTTGCACTATTATATAAGCAACAACACATCATATGAATAACATATCTAACATATAAACAACATTAAACCACATCATAAGAATTACAACATAAGAGAAACACATCTTGAGACTATATATAAGTGGAAACCTATAAAGGGAGAAGACCATGAATTTTGTTGTTGTGATGTAAATGCAAGCACCCACTCCCATTTTACATCAGTTTTTGTAAGCACCCACCTACACGAGGCTTCAACCCCTCTTTTATTTTGCAAGCTACAATTTGATGGAAGTGCCCACTCCCACTTTTTACAGGCTGCAACTTGTTCTTTTTCAGGCTACTACCTGAAAGGAACCACCAATCCCCTGATACATGAAGGTTTTAGTTTGCTGGCTTACCTAGTATTTGATTATGAATCCTTGTTTCTCTTTGAATTTGTTATGTACCCTATCTCTGCCCCCTTTCAATTGTTTATCTTCGTTACTCCTCTTCTTCTTCCTCTCTATTCCAAGCAATTCATGAAATAGATCTCACATACTTCAATTAACTAGCTATTCTTCATTCCAAATATCCATCTTTATATAACTCATCGTCTCTTTGTATTCCAATGTAGGGATTTGAAATTGAAAAGGTTGTCTTTTTGTATTCCAACACTATCTCTTTGTGGTCCACTCATTCATTTCACATTCCTCCAAACCTTAAGAAAATAAAAACAAATGGATCTCGAAATATTAAAAAATATAAGACGTCTCCAATGAGTGGATAAACCATGTCATGGATAAATGAGTGTAATCATCATAAATAGGAGTGACCTTAAAACACAAGACATAAAATTTATGATTACCTTGTTCAAATTACAAGTTAATGATATTGTCATTTATAGAATCCAAACAAAGAAAGCATGCTCCTTCATCTTCAAGTTGTTGCCCAATTTTCATCTCTATAATGTTATGCTCAATCTCTTTTCTTGTTTGCATGTGCACATATTATGGACGATCAATTGTTATATCTGTCAATTCACAACTTTTGCCTGGAGAGGTATATGTTGACTCCAACCAATTGTAATGCCCCTAAACTCATCAACACAAAGCATAATGATTGATTAATGTGATCCCTTCTTTCTAGGAAATGTCTAGAGTGAGTTAACTTCTCATTGAACTTACACATGGTTTATTGTTGTAATAATGATTTTGGATCCAATAACCATTAGCAATATGGTATCTAACATGAGAAGTTTGAGAATAATATACTCATTGATGCAATAGATATCCTTAATGATAGGACAAAACACTTGGTACAGTGCATCCCCTTTGTCAAAACCAACACTAGTTATAACTACTGCAGTGTCATTAACAAACTCTTGTGCACAGTTACTCTAGTTATCTCATCTTCTCTCCAAAACTAGATTTCTTCCCCCTTTGACTTATATCTTAAAATTATGTATAGGTTTTCAAATATAAATGAATACTCTTCGACATGACATGAATTTACACTGAAGTAAATCAATCCTCTAGTGGATATTTGAAGAGTGAAATAATCATCAATATACAAAAACTTAATGTGGTTACATGAATAGAGGTTGCTATTTTAATATCTCTCGATAGCATGATGATAGAAAAATAATCATAAAGTATTCCTTACTAATCCCTTCATATATTCTTTCCAGATCAAATATGAAGGTCATCTAAAGAAAGATACTCAATATCACCAAGCAATTTCAATTTCGTAATGAATTGGAGAAGATTATCCACACTTGTTGAGCCCAGCACAACTTCTCGTTTCATTTTCAGCGAGCTTATGTACAGTGCACAACTCTGAGCGATTATCTCCTCCAATAATAAATCTTGTGAAGCATTTCTTATGCCTTCTTGAAAGGCAATAATGATATTTGATATACCGATGGTAAAACTATTTGAAGCAACCTCAATATCATCAACCATAACCTCCATTTCTTTGAATTGTATTAAGGTTGGCCACATCTTGACCTTGAGACCAATGTTTGTAATAGACTCTTGTGATCTTCATCAATTTTGCTAAAACTGCTAATGGAAACCTTGGGCATCTTGACTTTATGGCCAAAAACAAACTTCTAATTACATTGGTCCACAAACAAGAGCTCATGAACTACTAGTAATAGATGATGACCACCCTTATAAGCATCCATCTTATGATTCTGGAGTTTATTTTGAATCAATTAGTCAAGCTACTCTTTGAGTTTAAGTAGACCTTTTCTAAATCAAGTTCCAAAGAGAACTCATAAGTGTCCATCCAACATTCTCAAATGCCTAAGCACTTCTCCACGAGTATGTGAACCACCAAAAAGTAGAAACCTAAAGTGTGAGATTCTTATAGAATCACAAATAAATACCACATTAATTTTGAATTTTTCAAAGAACATCAACCATGGGCAAGGAATTCTTTGCTGATGGGCATAAACATAATTATGATAGAGCAGAATTGGACCATCTTCAATAACTTTTGTACTAATAGACCTTTTTCTATTCACAACAAAACTTATGCTAGGGTATAGGCCAACACCCTCTTAACAATATTACTACCACCTCAAATACTTGTAGGTCATGATACATCTCACATTTGTATACATTTATTAGATGTTAGTTTCAGGTTTAGTCACATCCCCCACAACTGAAGGATAATTTAGACTGTTAAACAAGTCATAATTGAGAAACGAGACTCCAGTGAAGTAGAATTAGAGTTTCTCTATGTCAGGTTTATGATTTGGTACAACTGTCTCTTAGAGAATATTCATATCAATAGGTTTATTTACAAGATCTTTAGTACCTTGCATTTTGAATCCCTCCTACTCATGACACTAATGATCTATGTGATAACAAATAATGCAACATTGATCTTGTGACAAGTAAAATCCATTAACGTTCTGGGATACATAGAGAAAGCCTTCTCCCTTTAAAAGACACTCATCCTCAAGAGGAAGGTCGTCATGAAGTCGATGGACATATGTAAGATCATTGACACGACATGACAAAAATTTAGAAGGAAAGAAATAATGGTAAAACAACACTTACCATACCCACGAGTCAATTCCTTTGTCCTCAACTCCTCTATACTAGTCTTGACATTAATGGCAACACTACTCACATTTTTATCTTTAGAAAATTATTCTCGAAAAATGCATATTAAAATGGTTTAGAATGTAAAATTAAAAAAGAGATATTAGAGATAATAAAATTATTTTTTTATAGATCCTTGGTAAAAAGGGGAAAAAATTAAAGGTGAAATTTTAACCGACAATTAAAAAAAGCTTTCCAACTTATATAAAAGAGAATTTAAAATATTTTGTGCTAACGTCATCCCTAGAAACCCTAAGAAAATGATAAATATTAACATAAACGATTAGACAACCGGGACAAAATAATCAATCTTTCTGTTTGAGATGTCTTCAACAATAATCAACATAGTTACAACGACTACAATTGTATTCAAATTCAAATATTAATCACCATAGTTGTCATTAAAATAAACATTATAAATGCAATAGATATGTGACAACCAAAAGTTTTTCCAAACATTCATTTCCATTATAAATAGAACTGGAACAGAGTAATCGATTTTTGTGCTTCACAAGCCTTGAACAGCAACATGCATAGGTAGAGTAACAACAATTGTATTCATATTCAAATGTTAATCACTATAGATATCATTAAAAAAACATTACAAATGGAATAGATGTCTCTGAACCAAAACTCCTACTAACGTTCATTGTCATTGCCATCAATTTCACACCATTATATAGAATATAAAAGCTCAAAAGCATAGTCTCATGAACTTATGTTCTTTCTTGAAAAACACTACAAAATCGAGAGTAATACAAGTTCACATGCAAAATAGTGGTTAAGAATTCTTGATATAATTGGCAAACAGTTTCAATATTAGGATAGAGTAAACAAAAAACCATTTTAATTATCATGAATTAGGGAACATTAGCTAATATATAAAAGCTCAAAGAAAATTATGGAAAACACATGTTCAATTAGTATTTTTTGCACAAGTCCCAGAATTCAGATCTATTTAACATCCAATGTGAAATGTTATCTCATAATTGTTTACATAATTGGTAAACGGGTTGAGAAATAGAAAAGATAGTAACAAGAATTCATACAAGGAATGATCACAGACCCATGGTCCAAAAAATAACCTTTGTTTCCTAAAGACTTTATCAAAATGCTAATACTTAAGTCAGAAAAGTAAATGCATTTGGCCCAATGGGGATTGGGATTGGGCTCCTGTTGACTATAATCTCTAAAAGTCATCTACAACAAAAAATAATAAACTACATTCAAGAATTAGACTATTCCATCATAACGTACCTAGAAAACTTCATTAGTTAAATACTATGAACAGAAAAACAAATGTTCCAATGTATTAAAACATTTACAATATGCAAAAGCATAGTTGAACATTGTTTAGTTGCCAACTATTTCTCAGAATCACGATTTCTGCAACAAACTCCTTCACTTTAGTTTCAATGAATTCTTTCATCGGAGTGACAATAATGACTTGTTTAACATGTTCATTGAATATCTCTTCTTTAATTTCTCTAGTTTCTCCTCGCAATTATGAAGCCAAGGCAAAGCACTCTTCCTTAACACTAACAAAAGTAATTACCCATTTCCTAATTCCCTCTGCAGTAAAATCATTCATATCATTGAACTTCGTTGCTTGTGATTGTTTCTACTTTTCCAATTCAACCATCAGCTTGTCTTTTAGGATTAATCTAGAATCATATGTAATTCACAGACCATATAAATCTGGAACAATCATTACCGCCTGGAGATACACATCAACTCTTCTATTTTCTATGTCTCCACACTAAAATATAACGTCCTTTAATGTTATGATTTTCTCAGATCATGTAGCCATGATCTGCTTCATTCGATCAACATCCAACAACCATTGTTTATCTTTTTTTAGTTCAAACAATAAATCAAGATTCTGACTCAAATTTAGTAGGTCATTGTCTATGAATTCCCTGTCTCCCTCAAGCTCACTTTTGACCAACTCGACAGAAGACTTAGTTCTTTGCTTTAAATCCTGTAGTTTGATGTTGCTTGCCATGCAGATTCAATAATTCACAATCTTTCGAATATATTTATAATAATATATGATTTCACTGCATTAAGAAGATTGTCGAGTTTATCAAATCTATGAGAACCATTAGGACTGGAAATTTCCAATGGTAATCCACGTATTACTAGTGGAGTCTTCCAAAAGGACCTGGGATCAAAGTATATTCTAGATCTTTTATTTTTTCCTTCAGCTTCATATTTTTTTCTTATAGTCGACTAACATTATATGCAAGTGCGTCACCTATAGCTTGATGCGATTTCACTAGCCTTGGTGTAGCAGCCCCAGTCAAATCAACATTCATTTCTACTCGATCAACAACCTTTATGTTGCAAACGTGTACCCTTTCAATCTTCCATCTTTTACTGCACCTTTCATAATTTGGATTTTGCAATATGACAAGACGATCATAAAAAAATAATGATCCCTTTGGCAATTTGCTACATCATTTTCTGATTTTCTTGTAAACAAGTACTAACCCAATTAGATAGTATATCACTATCAACTTCCATGTTCATGGCCTCTTCAATGCTCCCTATTTCAGGTAGACTCTTGGATCTAGTTTATTTAACCATCTTTGCTCTTTCTAGAGTTACTCTATGAAGAGGCTTTTCATAATCCCCGCCAGCTAATAGCCCATCGCCAACCAATTTTTCGCTCGCAGTAATTTATTTCCTTTTTTGGATTGTAGATGAAGTCATACCAACATATCGTGTGCAGAGTCCCGTAGGATTTGTGTCTCTTTTCTTGTATCTTCCTCCTGTGTCGATGAGGAATCTCTTCCTCTTTTTAACAAGGAATCTCTCCTCGCTAAAATCCATTGGAAATGCAATTGGGGAATTTTACTGCAGGTGCCCAGAAACAGAGGAATATGTCAGAACCACCTATGCACACATATGTGTGGAATGGACTTCAGCGCCGAATTCCCAGCTGAAATAAACCTAACAAGTAAAGACTATGTGTGGAACCAGAAACTCGATTATGAAAGTGTCCTCTTCCGATGTTGATCCTGCTTTGAGACAGGCCATCTAGCCAAAAATTGGCCAAAAGCCTCCTAGAAATATTCTGCTAGAAAAAACCACCACAGATCTGCATGGTGGGAAGGAGCACAACAAGAACACTACACTGTCATCAAAGAAGAATACTCTAGAGAAAACTCTGAATCACAAGAAATCGGGCAAGAAAGAAACAACTCTCAAGACAAGCAGGGAGAAAGGCCTGCCCAACAACAAAAAAGTGAACTCGACAACTCTTCAAGCATGAACACATATGAGGATTCAAATACCGCACAAAATAAATCTTCATTTAACAACAAAGCAGATCTCCTAGACCAAACTTCTTCTCCGGCTATCTTCAAAAGGACGAACATAATAGATCGCGAAGTTAAGACACCAATGTCCCAAGAACCAAAAGAGATGAAGGAGATGCAAGATAAAGGAAGCTGGAAGACCATAGAGAAAAAAAAGAAAGCTACAACACCAATCTCGCCAAGAAAGACAAGGAGCCAGACAATTAATAACTATGAAAATTATAGGTCTGATAGACCAATTTGGTCTTAGTGGATGTTAACCACCACCACCATCATCATCATCATAATTTTTTGATGTTTTCTTGATACGCTACGACTTTCCTCGCTTTTCTCTCTAGTTATTGTAAACAAGTTCCCATACCTAATAGACTCTAAGTGTTCCTTGAAAATTTTTCCTCTATCAAAGCCTTTAATAGATTCAAATTTACCAAAGTTAAAAGCATTTAAATACTTTACAAGAACATTAACATGAGTTGTATTCTTCACAATGACTTTTCCAATAGTAAATGGAAGATAAATAAATTAATTTTTTCTATTTTTGTTCAAATGTAAGTAGCCTAACGACGACATTGCTTACAAAATTCAACAACAAAATATCTATCTAGAACAAATTTTAGTAAGAGAAATTTTCTATCTTCAAAACCATAAGTTTGAATAACCGTATTACTTTCTCTTTCCTCATGTTCCCCCTTTCCAGGTAGGAAAACCTTAGCCTTTGAAGATATTCGAGGAGGCTCTTATCTAGTTACCATGCAATAGACTTGCCTTACAAACACATTTTAAACAAAAACTTAAAGAAGATTTGTGCTTCCACAATATAGGATACCATGATTGCATTGGTTCCTCACCAAAATTGAATTTAGGATTATAGGGAAAACTATCAAACACATGCCTTGACATGAGGGTTGTTAACAAATACACCATCATAAATAATCTTTTATTCTTAGATAACTGTCTAACAGAACAAATAATTAATTGGAAATGACATTAGCCCAATAAAAAATGAAATTATTTTTGTATGTCACATAAAGCACATAGAAAATGCATTTTTGAACATTTGTTGTACTTTCTTGGCCCATTATGCAGGCAACGAGTTAACAAAAATCCCTAAATTATTTCTTAAACAAAGGAATATCTAGCAGAGAAAGATCAGAAGGAACCTCAAAAGTTGAAGAAACAAATTCTTGCACAATATCAATATCACCTACTTCTGGCTATAGGAAGCTATTCGCATCAGACAATTCTAATCGCTTGTTTAATTCAGATAACTTGAGTAACGATCTGAATGAATTGGGATTTAGAGGAAATTTCGTTGCTCTTAACTTAATTTTTTTCGAGCTTGAATCGAAATTATTTTCACAGAGATAAACAATTTCTTTGAAGTGAAAGACCTCTGGAACACACCAACCTTTCACTAATCTGGTACTCCAAAGCTTATTGCATGTTTTCTCTTCTGTTGAAAAATTCGCATATCTCTCACATGTTTTCGACCATTCAAAGTTATCATCAATATCAATGAGTTAACCATATCACTACAAATAGCCTCTTTCCTTTGTTTCCTACCATTTCACTTTGCAATAAAAAATACTTTGTCAATGAATAACATTTTCAAATCTTGTTTAGCTTCAATTTTCTCTTTTCTCTTCACAATCCTAGTTATTACTATTACTCAAGTGAAAATTGTTACACACGACACTATGAATAAATAAAAATTAAAGATACTAAAGCCAACATTTATGAAAAGTAATGGAAACAAATTCTGAAATTCCAAATTTATCTTGTCCATTTACTCTGCACTTTGCTCTTTCTTTAATATCATTGATATACATGTCATAAGAATCATAAATTTATAATATAAAATAGTTGGTGTTCCGTATTGAGGTGACAAATTTTTCCATTAGGCCAAAAATATAAAATAATTGTCCTTGTCTACTGAGGCGACAAATTTTCCCATAAGGCCAAAAATTGCCAGAATCAAACATTTTTTTCAACAAAAATATGGTAGTACGAGTGTTTGAATTATGTTTTTGATAGTGGAAATGGATTTAAAATCATCAAAAACCCTAGTGATGCCCAAAATCTTGAAAGTTGACCGCTATAACCTGGAGTTACAAAAATTTATATTAGATTTTATCAGGAATGTGCTAGAATTTCCATTGTTTTTTGGACAAATTTGAAGTCTCATTAGATTATGGATGTGATCAAGGTAATTAGCTTATGCCGATCAATACTAGATATAAATAGTAAATTGTGGATGGACACTTGCAAATAAATATTATGCGAACACGTATTTAGCTACCTTTTATGACGAATCGACTTGAGAACTCGTCACCAATATATGTAAAACTGAATCAAATTTGTTTTATGAGTGACTTGACACATCGTTTTGAACATTACAGTGCCACATGGACGAAGTCACATTTATTCCCGGCACATTCCTTCCACATGCCTATCTCCTGCACAACTTGACACACAATGTCGATGACGTGGGGACCTTATTTCACACAAACGGGTTTAATTTTAAACTCTTTCATTTAAAACTTTTATAGATTTAGCTGTGTGCAAGAGTAGTTGCATACATCTATGAATCAAATGCCTACATCAATCATGTAAAGAATTAGCTGCTTGAAAAAACAGTTGCATAAAGTTGTGAATCTGTGCAAAATTAAAGATATGTGGAGGATAGGGTGCACAAGGTAATTTATTCCGTAGATGCAAAATTAATTTAATTACTAGAAATATGAACTCTAATTCGTAACTTGATAGGCATAACTAGAAAGAGCGATTTGTAAATTAGAAATAACGAATATTTTGTGGGTTAAATACTTATTATTATTATGCAATATTAGATTAAGTGTATTTTTAATGTATGGAAACAAGTAATGTTCTACCAAATAACGAATGTGCACAATAAAGAAGAGAAACATTGATACATTGTGCACATCAGTAAATTGAATAAAGACGTGTGCATGTGTGTACTCAATAAATTGAATGCCAAAAGGACTGATATTTCCTAGAACAATGTTTTCTGTTAATCTAAATGACAACTTTATCATTGATACAAATATTTCATAACATGTTTTAGACATAAATAGTAGCAAGTAGTGATTGTTAAGGAAACAAATCTGCAAGCATTTGAAATCACTGCTACAGTGAGGGAAAATCTCATTTAACGTTAGAATTCATTCAAAATAAAAAACCGACGACTTCAAGAAAACTGCACAAGTCAAGGAACAAAAAATAACACTTTGTACCTCTGTATACATTACGCTAATTAATTAGCCATCATTTACAATGTATCCAAACCCCACATAAGTAATTTCATTATAAGCTCTACATAAGGAAAAGCTCCTATCAAAATTATGTTTATAGATTTGTTAAAAAACCTAATCTTTCCAATCTTCGAATGTTAACCTCCAATAACATCCTCTTGCTATAAAATTCAATAATATTGAATGCATATGCACATACGAAACATTGCAATGAATTTTTTTTTTTTTATGTTCCTTTCTCCTCACACATGTTCTCCCACAATTGTTACTATTACCCGTGTCAAAACTGTTACACACGAGAAGCTCAATAATTAGTAATTAAACATACCAAAGCTAACCACAATCATGTGCATTTACTCCACACTTTGCCACTACTTTAATATCACGGTTATGCATGTCATAAGAAACAAGAATTTAACATATAAAATAAGTTTGAACTACTTGTGATGATGATAATCAACTAAGAAACTGTCAATAATGGATGTGAATAGAAAACTGACAAAGTTGAATCAGTTTAAAAAATGGGAGTATTGTAGAGCTTCTATATTTCTATGCTACTACTACCAACCACGAATTAATAGAGACATTGTTGAGACAATATTGAAGTTCAATATGTGATTTTATGAAACCTCAATTTCAGAGATAACAATTTATGTAAGGCAACAAGATTTTACACAATACTCCAAGCTTTTAAATGCAATTTACAAGGAACATACATTACAAAATCTGCTATTCGAAATACATAGTCAATTAGAAAAGAATCTTATTGATAAGAGCAGAAAGCTTCTTTCCTTTCTCTACTAACGATTTCGAATACTTATCGACTCATTTCCATATAAATCACCACATGTTGCATTTTCGCGTCCAACGTATGTAATAAAATCTCTGTATTGGAGATAAATATAGCATCCAAATATTTTTATCGTCCCAATGTCTGTTTTGTGATTAGTATTTAATTCACAAATGTAAGAATCAAGAATGTGTGTGCGAAAGAAATTTTCCAATGGGAAAATTATGTGCAAAATCGAAACATTGCAAATGAAATATACTACAAAGAAAAAATGTTACACATTCGACTAATGTAATCGAGACTAAATGAGTTATTTGTATCACCGTAAATAACAATTTTTCCTCAATATACTAGCTATTTCAAATGTTTACAGACTCGTTTCTCTATAAATCACCACTTGCTACTATTTTGTGTCTGAAACACATTACAAAGATAAAGTTGCCATCCAAATTTTTATTGTCCCGTTGTCTATCCTCTGATTAATAGAAAACACCGTTGTTGGTAAAAACCAGTCCTCTCAACATTCAATTCACCAATTATGTACATGAACCCATCTTCAGTCAATGTACCAACATGTAGATAGAACGATAAAGCCACACAAGCATTAAAATATCAAGTCTAAGATCATGATATTCAAAGCATTAAAATATTAATATTAACATATATTTTCAAAATTAACACAAATGCATATGTGCGGCACTCTAGAGGAAATCCATTGTGAAAACCTCTACACTCTGTAGAATCTATTAATAATAGAATAAACATTGGTCTTGTCCTAGACTGCAAAGAAATATTTCAAGATTTCATTGTGCGAACCTTCACAATCCTTACAATCTACTAATAAAAAAAATGAAGTGTGCCTAATTACACAGAGATAACCATAATAATAAATGAGGCGAGTCAAACTGCACATGTACTAACTCCAAAAGAGTTAAAACACATTATAATTAAAATATGCTTCCACACATCCTTCATTCTACACATATTCACATCTCTATGCAACTGTTCTTCTGCACAACTAGATCTGTAAAAGTTTTAAATATAAAACAATTTAAAATTAATTCTCTCTTTGGAATAAACTCATCTCTGCACCCCTATTCTCCCACACATACATCGTCTTCCACACATCTCAACTCCGTATTCTGAGCCTTGTTCTCCCGCACATACGCCATCCGCCACACATCCTTCATTCCACACATATTCATAGCTCTATGCAAATGTTGTTCCACACAACTAGATCTATAAAGTTTTAAATAGAAAAGAGTTTGAAATTGATTTTGTCTTTGCAAAATAAAGTCATCGTTGCAACCCCGTTCTTCAGCATGTACTCCATCCTATGCACAAGGAAACATTGGGACATTTCATACATTGTTTAGTTTTGCACACAAAGACCAAAATTTTCAAGACACAAATTGCTACTCAATTAACTCACTCGTAGTAGGGTTCACATATTCATTTTACCACACAAGACTTATTCCTCACATCGATTGAAAACACGATTTATTTAATATTGCATAATACGAGTTCAATTGACAAATGTGAAATCACTAATGCACTCAGTATTTAGTAACAAATTTTGATTTTAGTTTGAATATTTCCATGTAGCTTTGTACAATCATTGCAAGATGAAAATTAACAAATTGCTTTCACAACCAGGCTTACATATAATGCGTTAAAGGGGATAAGGCATCTAAGTCACAAGTTGAAATCTAAGATCTGAAATCACTCCATCCTCTGCATAGTAAAAACTTTGCATTCAACCATTGTGTCAGTGTCAGAGCACACTCGCTTATGCAAAGGAACTCGTTCCCCCACACATACTTTATTTTCTTGCACATTCCTTCACACAGTGAAAGCTCTGCACAAGGAAACATAATAATATTAATTCAAAATTTGTTCATCCCTCCCCACCAATGAAAAGGACTTGCGATGGCATCAATTTTGGCATCATTGAGCAGAGCAGTAACATAATAGTATCAGTGTCAGAGCACCCCTGCCTATGCAAAGGATCCCCATTCTCCCACACATACTGCGTCCTCCACACAGTAAAAGCTTCACACAAGGAAACATAATAATATTAATTGAAAATTTGTTTATCCCCCTTAGGGCCTATGCAAATGACCTCCAACCGCATCAATCCTAACATCATTTTGCAAAGCACTAACATAACAGTGGCAGTGGCAGAACACTCTCGCCTATGCAAAGGACCCTCGTTCTCCTGCACATACTTCATCCTCCGCACACTAAAAGTTCCGCACACAGAAAGATAATAATATTAATTGGAGATTTGTTTAGGACACCCCCGTCAGGCATATGCAAAGGACCTACAACCACATCATTTCTGGCAACATTGAGCAGAGCACTAACATAATAGTGTCAATGTGAGAGCACTCATTGGCGGAATGGCCACTCACAAAATTAATTTAATTTTAATTTTAAAATGAATTGTCAAGCAATTACAAATAACAAAAATAAAACTCCCTCCACTAGGGGAATTCTGTCCCATTAGAGCTTCCTCAACCAAATAGAAATTAGAAATAACATTTGTTGAAAATTAGAAAATAATTTCTGAATTAATGCAATATTATGAATATTAAGAATTTCCCCGAAAATTTGGTTAAATTTTCAAAAACATTGTCAAATAATGCAAAGTCAATGCAATTTGACTGTGAGGTGAATTCTATAGTCCTTGGTGTTAGCCTCCTGCTCATAGCAGGTATTCATCTTTCATGATCGACATTTCTACATACCAAATATGTCATACTTTGCATGCTGCAAGGTTCCATATTTACTACTGAGGCCAAAGAAGTGTCCATGAGAGTGTGCTAGTCTAAGTGCCTCTGCTGTATTCCAATTTTGATAAGTTATTCCATTTTTGAAGAATTTTCAGTTAAAGGGAGGTCCAAACAGTTTAATCTTGGTCTCCCTAGGTTTCAATTTCCTGTTGTAGAATATAGAGAATCATTATCTGTTTAGATAGGTAGAGAAGCAAGGGTGCTCAACAGCCTAATCTAAACCCCTGGATGAAATAAACATAGATGTAGATAGGAGGACAATAAAAAGAAAAAGTTGAAAAGATGGGTTTGCTAGTTCAAGTGCACCCAAACCAAAAGAAGAAAAAATGCTAGGTAAAGTAGGCTGGGTAAGTAGTTTTGTGGTTGCAGAAATCAATATATGTGATCCATTTCATGTTTTCAAGTGTTATATGTATCCAGATCACAGTTTTGAGGCACTTTTTCATTTTGATCAGATCAAGCAAGGCATCTCTAACTCCCCCTTCTTCTTATTTCCCAAATCACTCACTAACATCCCCTTGAGGACCTTGGGATTTGCTCAACCAGTCCAGTTTCATTCCATCCTTGTTAAAAACCAAGTTGACATCTAAGTTGACTTAGTGAAAAGAAGCCACATTTCTTGTGTAAAAATTAATATTTACACAATCCATTCATTTCCCTATGCCTAAGTTTCCATTCTATAAACTTAACATACATTCCCTCCTTTGTATTCCAAAGACTTCATATTAACATCTAACCCTATTATCTAGCTCCCTAAATCATTTCCCCTCCCCCTATTCTACAAGAAACTATATAAAAACCCCAAAAAACACTAAATATCCCTCCCCATGGCAACTATAGCCAAATAAATATAAGTCGGGAAACCTTAGGTCCATTTGGGACCCATTGTTAGCCCCTCCGCGTCGTTACCCTTGGGATTTATTTAACTTCTGATTAAATAAATAACCATATTAACCTCCCCACACACATAACACCATACCGCACGCTCCGCGCACATTGCATTTGGATTTTATTAATGTTCGATTAATAAATAACCATAGTCCCGCGCCAAAAACATTCAACCCAAAACCAAAGGTTCTAACCCATCCGAAGCCGCAAATAATTAATGATTATCGGGCACGCTTTTCCACTAAACCCCGATCACTTTGCCCTCCTGTCCGCCGTAGGATCAGCCCTCCCAGATCCGACGGCCCTGATCAATATCGGGCGCCCCTTCATAGCGGTACGATAGCACCCGATGGTTGACGGTTTCACGTCGTACACCAGGACAACTGTCCGCCGCCTATTGCATCGGGCAACCCTTGACACGTACCACTCCCGTACCAAAAGCGATCCAACGCAAAACCGCTTACCACCCTCTCCACTTGCCTATGTCACCGCATGACGATGCCGCCACGTCGCCTGCCACTGTGCTATACCTGTGCCATGTCAACCGCTAACGTCACCCTACCATGTCACCTTGCCACATCACCCTGCCACTTCACCCTACCGACGTCATCCGCCGTACCACTGTTGACGTCATCCGCAATACTGGGTCCCACCACTGACGTCATCACCAAAAGAAAATGCACAAAGGCGAAATCGCAACTTAGGAAGCCCGGAATGAAAATCTGAGGCAGTTTTCGATGCGCGATTAGTGGCATCGCTAAGAAAAAAGGGCCAAAATGGAAAGCCTCATCCAGCGCATGGTTTGCAGCAGCCATTTTTTCCCGAAAGAGATAAAAAAGGCGATTTAAGAGTTTAAAGAAGATCAACAGAGAAAGAGAGCCCCGATTCAAGTGTTAAAGAGTATCAGAGGAAAGATAAAGCCCAGATTCAATTAAAAAAGTATCAGTGAAGCGGCAAAGAGTATCAGATCGACAATATCAAAGTAGTTGAATATTAAAAGCCTCCATCAAAGTCAAAGAAAGCGGTGAAGCCACTTAAGGCTCTCAGATCACAATTAATGCACATCAAAGCCACTCAAGAGCAGTGGAGCAGAGACCAATGCGCAATTATGATAAATAGCCAGCGCATAACAACAAAGGCCACATATCCTCATTTTTTTGTAACATCTTCCCCCAACGCAGAATTAGATAGATATTTTTTACATTATTTGTAAGAGAAGTTAGGTTAGTTGCAGTTATTTCCTCAGACCTTCTATCAGATCTTTTTTGTAGATATTTTGCCTATAAATATAGCCCTTAAAAATGTAATAAGGTTGTTCGTTGGTCGGTCAGTTGATGATTTCTTCGTTCTGAACTGTGTTGTAAGATATCGAACTATGTTAATACAAATGGCTGTTGAAGTTCACTGTGTCTGAATGATCTGAAGGTGGATTGGATGTTCTGGGACTTGCTACAGAATTCCCGTGTCATGCTATGGAACACTAAGTTATACTAAACTGTGTCTTATGTCTTCTATTTTGTAAATCTCATCTATGTTCATGATCTTGGTAACAAAGAAGAAGAATAGCATAAGATTTGTTTGAATGCACCTTATGTTCAATCTCTGTTATTTATTATGTTTTCTTCAGGATTAGTCATAAATATGAATTCTTAACTATTCATGTTTGCACTAGTTCTCTCATTTTGAATACTATTTAGGAATTCTTAATTGCTCCTAGACAATATTCATCCATTTTTCCCTCTGCCAGCATAATGAAAGATTCTTGATTGTCTTTCATTCCCTGACTTCATTCCATCATTACCAGATTTGAAAGTTGTTTCCTAGCCTGACTATCCTGCTCTGTGGTACTACCTTCTCATCGAGAAACTCTTTCAGTAATTACACTCTCAGTGACTCCATCGCCCAATGGAAAAAATAGTCATGTACTTGCATACCAGTTCTGTTTGAGATCACCATCCAACAATCTTAAAACTCAAACCCTGTTCATCATAGCTAGCCTAAAATCATCGCTTAAACAAAGCTAAATCCCAAAGATAGAGCCCTCTCTGGCTGCAGGTAGGCTAGGACCTTGCAGCTAAAAGATTGGTTAGTGGTTACCTCGGCCGTATTCCCATAGGAGTCAAAGGGAACAACCTAAGCGATAACACTTGGCGAGGCAGTGAAGAAAGAACGTGTATGCGAAAGAAATTTGTTGATGGGAAATTTATATGTAAGACTACAACATTGCGAATGAAATATACTACAAAGAGAAAACGTTACACATTCCGCTATTTGTTTAGCGTAATCAAGACAAAATGAGTTATTTCTAGCACTGTAAATATCATTTTTTCCTCACTATACCAACTATTTCAAATGTTTGCAGAATCATTTCCCTAGAAATCACCACCTGCTACTATTTTGTGTTTGAAACACATTACAAAGATAAAGCTACCATCTAGATTTTTATCGTCCCAATGTTTGTCCTTTGATTAATAAAAAACATTGTTGCAAGTAAATACCAGTCCTCTCAAATTCAATTCACCAAGTACACACCTGAGCACGTTTTCAGTTAATTTACCAATGCATATACGAAATGAGAAAGCCACACAAGAATTGAAATATCAAATCTAAAAGCATGATTTTCAAAGTATATATATATATATATGTTTTTTTTTTCATGGAGAATTATGGTAGGTCCATGTGAAGGGACCACACCCCCTGACCAAGCTAATTTGGGCCTAACCCTAAGGGCATCAAGGATATTTGGCAAGGTGCTTTAGCAACGAGACATTGACCAATTGAGCTAACCCTCAGGGCTTAATATTAACATATATTTTAAAAATGAACACAAATGCATATGTGTGACATTGTAGAGGAAACTATTGTGTGGGCATCCACACTCTACACAATCTATCAATATTGAAATAATGACGGGTATTGTGCCCGACTACGAAGAAATATTTCAAGCTTTAATTGTGTGGACCTCCACACTCCGCATAATCTACTAACAAAAAAATGAAGCATGCATAGTTAAATAGATATAACCATAATAATAAATTAGGTGGGTCAAATTGCATGTGTACTAACTCCAAAAGAGTTAAAACACATTACAATTAAAATATTCTTTTGCACATTCTTCATTCCACACATATTCACAACTCTATGCAACTGCTCTTCCACTCAACTAGATCTATAAAAGTTTTAAATGGAAAATAATTTTAAAAATTATGCCTTTGCAGAATAAGCTCATCTTTGCACACTCATTCTCCCTCACATAACCTGTCCTCCACAAATCTCAGCTCCATATTCTGACCTCAGTTCTCCTGCATATACCCTGTCCTCCGCACATCCTTTATTCCACACATATTCATAACTCTATGCAACTGTTGTTCTATATGGCTAGATCTATAAAAGTTTTAAATATAGAGGAGTTTAAAATTAATATCATCTCTACAGAATAAAGTAATCTCTGTATCCCATTCTCCAGCACATACTCCGTCCTATGCACAACAAAAAACTCGCACAAGGAAACACATGGGAATTTCATATATTGTTTAGCTTTACACACATAGAACAAAATTTTCATGACACAAATTGCTACTCAGTTGACTCACTCGTAGTATGGTTCACATATTCGTTTTACCACACAACATTTCTTCCTTACACGGATTGAAAACAATTTATTTAATATTTCATAATATGAGTTCAATTGAAAAACGTGAAATCACTAATGCACTTAGTATTCGATAACAAATTTTGATATTAGTTTGATATTGCCATGCAACTTTATCAAATCGTTGCAATATGAACATTAACAAACCGCTTTCACACCCAACAGTCCTACATATAATGTGTCAAAGGTGATAAGGCATCTAAGTCACAAATTGACATCTAAGATTTGAAATCACTTCATCTTCCACATAGTAAAAGATCCAGTTTCAGCCACGATGTTAGTGTCAAAGCACCCCGATCTATGAAATGGACCCCATTCCCTAGCACATACTCCATTCTCCCGCATAGTGAAAGCTCCACACAAGAAAACATAATAATATTAATTCACAATTTGTTCAACCCCCCTGCCTATGCAAAGGACCTACAACCGCATCAATTATGGCATCATTGAACATAGCACTAACATAATAGTCTCAGTGTTAGAGCACCCCCACCTATGCAAAAGACCTCCATTCTCTACACATACTTCGTACACACAGTAAAAGCTTTGAACAGTGAAACAAAATAATATTAATTGGAGATTTATTCACCTCCCCCCCCCTAGTTGGGCCTATGCAAAGGACCTTCAACCGCATCAATTCCGACATCATTAAGCAGAGCACTAACATAACAATGTCAATGTTAGAACACTCAGCAACAGAATTGCCACTCACAAAATTAGTTTTATTTTAATTTTAAAATGAATTGTTAGGCACTAACAAATACCGAAAATAAAATGCCCTCCACTAGGTGAATTATGTCCCATCAAAGCTCCCTCAACCAATTGGAAATTAAAAATAAGATTTTTCTGAAAATCAGAAAAATATTTTTGAATTCATACAAAAATAAGAATATTAAGCATTTTCTCGAAACTTTGGTTAACCTTGCCAAAACATGGCCAAATAATGTCGAGTCAACGTATTTTCACTGTGCAGTGAATGTTACAGTCCCTTGCGAAGCAAAGACTAATAAAACCACCCAATTAATAAAATGATAAACCATTGACATTATTTTTAAAATACCAACAAACTTAATGCAATAATATAGTCAAAACTCTACTTCACTCCTAAACATGTTTTTATAACTAGCATTTATTTATGTAACAGAGTGCAAGGTCTAGATTATCTCATACACCTATTTTTATTACATTCATTCGGTAAAATATATAATACGTCTGTAATGGAAATGAGTCATGCAAAATACGTGTGTTTATATTTAAATCCCTCATGAATTTTACTTTTGGTTTTATTTGGTGAGGGTGGACACTCTCTTCATATTTTCTATCAAGGCAATTATTGTAGAATAAAAATATCAAACAACTTATCAATCCCATGGTATAGTATGGGGTTGTATAAGTGAATATAAAAACAAAACCATGCAAATTATATCTAAGATTGAGTTTTCAATGCGGGATTTGGATGCTCAAAGACCGTTTACTAAGTTCACTGAATTTCAAAACATCGAACTCAATTATTTTTTAAATGCAAATTATATCTAAGATTGAGTTTTCAATGCGGGATTTGGATGCTCAAAGACCGTTTACTAAGTTCACTGAATTTCAAAACATCGAACTCAATTATTTTTTAACTTCTTTGTCCGATGGAGTCTAATGATTTAGAAATGAATCACACAATAATTGATTTCAAAAAGAATTCACATCATTACACCTCATATTTATTCTTATTCCTCTAAATTCACTTAACTAAAACATTAAAAACGCTGCTGGCTTTTCTAAGTTCAACAAAAATTCCAAATCTAATGAACTCATTTAACCAGAAATTTAAAAGAGCTGATGCTTTATTGAAGTTCAAAAAAGAATCTAAATCTAATAGGCAAGTGGATAACTGCAGTGCAATCAAGTCTCTCCACGCTGAATATTTCGCAAAGACGCTGAAAGAAAGAAATGAACAAACAGAACACCGTGACAATTTTGAAAATAATTAGTGAATTGATGTTCATACAAGAACCAATTGTTGTTCACAGATAAATCAAATCAGCAAACACCATAGTAGTATTATTCACTCAGTGCTTTGCAACGAGTGCTCTGCCCTTGAAGCCAGAATTATGAAATTAAAGTCAAACAAATAAAGAACTAAGAAACATCTAGAAATAACAAATGAATTAATGAAAGCAAAACCAGAACTATTAGAGATTCTAATTGTTGTTCATATTAATATGAAAAAACTAAAGCGCGGATCTCCCTCACCTCATCCATTTTTTTAATGGAGATTGTGTTGGCTAATTTGTTTCACCGAAATACCTCTGTTTCAGAAATGTTGTCCTCTCTGTTTTGCATTGGCTCACCCTATGTGGTTAATTTCATAGACAAACTAATATAAGAACAACAACAAAAAGATAACACAAATATACATAGACAAAAACAAAAACAAAGGAAGTGCTCCACATATTCAATCATAACACACCACAAAGTCTACCACTGCATGGGAGGAGATCAGAGAAAAGTAGAGGAAGCATAATAAACATTTTTTAATGGAGCATAATATCTATGTGGATTGGGCCATGCCATCTTCTTCCTCTCAATTTTATCTTGATACAACGGTCATGTTTTATTAATTCTGGACCATAAAGATTAAATTCTTGAAATTTGAAAAAAAAAATGATTCTAAGTCATCATGATTGCTAGTCATCGTTACTAAGTTTCTAAAAAAAGCAATTATAAAAGGCTAAATCGTTTTCAAAGATGTTTGTGTTAAAGTCTCAAGTCATTATATCGATGACAAGGAGGGTCACACGACAGCTAGTCTCTGCCTTAAGTTGCAGGAGCACGGAGCGGGTAGCTGAGAATTACATGGGTTGATTTCGAAGTCAAGGGAATTGAATAGGGAGTGGGTGGTTGAGGACTGCATGGGTTGAATTAGAAGTTAATACAATTGAACATGAAGTTGTTGTGCGTGATTCTATTGGGTGGACCTTCCATGCTACGTTCAACACCATTTGGGTTGTGCGTGATTCTATTGGGTGGACCTTCCAAGCTACCTTCAGCACCATTTACATTTGCTATATGATCTGAGGAACCCATTGAAGCTCCCAAAATCTGCAACACCAATTGCAAAGATATAGAACTACTGCTAAGACATAAGCGATGCTTATGCATGTGTAAACTTTTCATTGTACCAATTTTCAACGCAAGGTATGTTTCTTACAACAAAGAGGACACTTATAGTCAATCGCAATAGAAAGGATGGAAGTAGGATAATAGATGAGGACAAAATAGAGATGCTTTTACAGCGTTTGGACCTGTAAAAGTCAACTGCAAGCAGAATCAAAACTAATGGAATTTACATAACTAGAATACTCTGGGATAACCTCTTTTTACTGTATAATTTCTTCCACCAAAAGTGTACCTTCCAAAGGAGTCAGTGCGATAACCTCTTTTTACTGTATAATTTCTTCCACCAAAAGTGTACCTTCCAAAGAAGTTAGTGCATCAATGCCAAAACTCAATCATATCAAACAAAAAGCAAAGATTCAAAACTAAGACTTTCTATATTCGACCCCTCCTGTAAGGACCCGCGGTCCTTAGCACGCCCACCCGATGTGCGACTTAGCTTGTTGGTGAACGAGTGAAGGTGAAATGCGAAGTGCGAAGCTCTATGACCAAAATGTATGAAGGGACAAGTTATAATGCACATTAGGGGAGAGAGTGACAGAGTATATAGCGTGGGGAGCGTGGGCGCTCAACCCATGGGCCGACCTATGACTTAAGAAAAGGTCGACAGACATAATGGAAGAATTTGCGATGAGGTAGGGGTGTTACATTACATGGTGGACAAGTCAGCTTGGGTAGCCAACTCGCCCAACCATCCATATAAATACAGTGAGGGCAAGGTTCATTTGGACATCGAACTTCAGTCATGGAACTCGAGCAAGGAGAAGTGCGCAGTTAAGTGAAGCCGCAGCGAATAAGGTGAGGCGCAGTTCTATGTGCCCAGACTTGGGCAAGGCCGCACGGAGGTAAAACACACAAATCTTAGTCTTGGGTGAGAGCCCGGGTAGGAGCGCCCGTCATTCGGACGAAGGAGCACGGGTGAGACAAGGTGAAGTTGCCCAACGTGCAAACATAATGCGGTGGTGTTGGTGTGACCGCTGTGCGAAGGGGAAACGAGGGTGTCTTGGTGACTTGGTGGAGTCGCCCGCCCATCGTGCACATGGTTCGATTGTGAAGTGTGGTAGGTAGCGTGTGTGAGGGCGCCTGCCCAGCTTGGGCAAAGAATCTTGGTTATCACACGGAAGTGTGAGAAGTTGTAATTTTGGCTAAGTATGAAACTTGGTGTTTCCCAAGTATACTTGTAAAGCTTTGTAACATTGAAAGATTGTATAATATATTGTATTCAGGCAGACTCATTGTTCAGGGAGTTTCCCCTCCCTTTATACTGTGCAATTGTGTTCTCTTGTATAATTGCCGATGATAATGAATGTGTATGGGTGTTCATTGGTATAAAGGAACATTAATAATTACTTGGTTGAGAAACACAAACTAAGTAGGACATATGGTTAGGCGTAGTCCATGAACATAAGTATTGGTGAATGGCCCGGGGGCGTGACAGTTGGTATCATATCTCGGTGAAGGGCTTATCAGAGCAAGGTTGCTCGTGACGAAGTAGCCAGTTGCTTGGGTAGATGTGGAAGAAGGGTGTTACAATTCTCAACTTGTCGATGACACTCTCTTGCTTAGTGGATCCTCAAGAATAATTGTTTCTCAATTTAAAAGGATTCTTGATTCCTACTTATTCCTATCAGGAAGGCCAGTAAATAAGCAGAAAGTCGATTATTAGGATGGAATTGTTGGTTTTTTCGAGTGGCTAGAGATTGGAAATCATTCACTTATTTATGCATTCTAATCTTCTCAGGGCCTTCAAGTGGAGAGGATTACGAGAGAGTTCTTCAAAAGATATATATATAATATATATATATATATATAATATATATATATATATATATTATATATATTTATTTATTTATTTATTTATATTTATATTATTTTAATTTAATTTTATTTATTTTATTATTTATTTATTTATTTATTTATTTTATTTTATTTTATTTATTTATTTATTTTTTATATTTATTTTATTTTATTTATTTAATTATTTTATTTATTTATTTATTTTTTTTTTTTTTGAGGAGTGCAATGGTTAAATGTGATAGGTAATGTTATCCTTATTAAGTCAGTTCTTTCCTCTCTTCTAGTGTATATTGGTTCTCGGCTTCGAGCTCCCAAAGGCACCATTCATTGCATAAGCAACATGATTTAGAATTTTTTATGGCAAGGGGGGAAGAATTGAGAAGCGTTTTCGTTTATTTAATTGAAATATTGTAAGACTCCCAAAAAATCTAGGAGGTATGGCAATAAAAGATCCATAATACATTAATTTAGCATTGGGAGCAAAGCTTGTATGGTCACTTATTTTTGAGTCTAAGGAGTGGTGCAAGATGGAATTCCCTAGAAATTACTTTCATAAAACCTGAATTCTAAGACTGGAGGAAGAATCTTGGGATGCTCAGGGATCTAACATATGGAAGTTATGTAAAGTTGCACCTCCAGTAGTCCTAGATCACCTGGGTTGGCATTCGGTGAACAAAATGAGTATCTATTTTTGGAAGGATCGGGTTCCTTTTATGACATTAATCTTTTGAATATCAAGGAGTTCGAGATCTAGAAATTTGGATGGAAGGGAAGGCTCTTCATAGGCTCACAGATATTTCATAATGGGATGATGATGGTCTTTGGAAGGGTTGGCACTATCCAAATTTCCCGACTCTCCCATCTCAACAGTGGCTCGCCCTGACCAGATCATTAAAATGACTTGCACTGGTGGCATCCAAGAAATTAGATTGAAAAATATGGATAGGTGGAAGAAAAAGATATTATGTTGTTAAAGGGGGATACGAAACTCTAATTTCACAGCTCTTGCACCCTCCTTTTTCTAAAATATGGGTAAAATATGGAACAAGGACAATCTTCCCAAAATCAATACTTTCGGTTGGGAAAGGGTTCATAGAAAGGTGTTGATTGCAGAGAATTTAAAAATAAAGGAGATTCAAGGCCCATCAAGATGTGTATTGTGTGAAGCAATGGAGGAGCATATTCAACATGTTTTCTGCCAGTGTCCCTTTTCAATAGAAGTATGTAAAATTGCATTGAGGCCAATTAAAGAAATTCAAATTATTCCTTTGAATTCATTAGTATTTTTTGAAAATTTGAGGCATCAATATCCATTGTAGTGTAATTGAGATTTATAAATAATTAGATGTTGGGTTACCATACCAAAATACATTTGTAAGTCTATTTGGCTCTCATGTAATCAAGCCATTTTCGATAATATCAAGCTCAACCCTATCTCTTATACTATGAAAGCCTCTCAAACACTTTTTGAAGCTATTTCCTCCTGAGGATTTGATGTAGTCGGCCTAGAATATCTACCTTGTGAAGAAAAATATTGGCTTAAAATAAATAATCCACCTTATCATGTTGGAAATTTCAAGTCTCATAGTGTGAATCATTTTTGATAATCAGATTGGACGAAGATCAATTTAAGGAATGGTATAGCTCCTTAGGAAAATTATAGCTATTTTTTGATGGAGCTTCGAAAGAAAATTTGGGGGAGCAGGAGCAGGAGGGGTCATATATCGCCCCAATGAAGAGATAGAGTTGAAATTTGTTTGGGGGTTATGATGGAAATAAATTAATCAAGCAGAAGATTTATGCCTTTGGCAAGTGATCCAGGTGGATATTGGTGGCCACCTACTTATTCCACTTGGACCCCCAACGTTGTTTCTTTTCAGTTTCCTTAATTGTAGCACAACTTACCATGTTTGGTAGTTTTTCAGGAAAATAGAGAGACTTGAAAAGTCCCAAGCTAGTTTAGTTTCTATTTTCATCCTCCTCTTCGAAAATATTCGAAATGAGGAATTATGATATCCAAATAGAGATCGTATGCCAAAGTTACGACCCCAGGAAGTTGATATACCAATTTACCCAAACATGACCCACAATTTTGGCACTTCATCTCCTTAGGTTAGGTTTTTGGACGTTTAGTGTTTTCTATTATTTCTAAATAATAAATAGGCCTTTGACCCTCATTGTAACACAATTCAGAGGCATGCATCTCCACATCTCTTCTCAGAGATAAGCTACCATCGCCCAAGCTAGTTTATTTTCATTTCTGTATGTAAGCATATTTCAGTTCTTTGATATTAATGAAATGAAGTTTTATTTCTGGTGCATCTTTGTGTTTATGTGTTTATGTGTATTTTGTTGCATTCCTGCATAAGTCCGGATAACCAAGGCTTGAAGATTGCATTAACAAAAGGAATTATTCATCGAATAGTATTTGGCAATTCAATGATTATATCCAAAATTTCCACAAAGTCAAAGATCATCTCAAAAAAGATTAGTCTTCTTTGGTTATGAGAATATGGCAACAAATCCATAAGTTTGAATCCATTGTTTTTTATCACATCAATAAGGAAAATAATCAAAGTGTTGATAACCAGGCTAACAAGGGAGAAAATTTAGATAAAGGCATGATCCAAAAATGGAGGAGAACTTCTCTTCTAAGAATTTGATCGTCCTCTGATGCTTTGTAAGTTAAAAAAATGGGTCTTAAAAGGGTAAACAAGTTTCAAAATCTCTTTAACATCGTGAGTTTTGTTTTCTAATGTAATTTTAAGAGTAATACATTCAGATGCAACTCAAAATGGAAAAACTTGAAGAGAAGAAACCAACATTTGATGACGGAGTTCAACCCTCTTGGGATATCTCTCCAGGCATGCTCCAATAGCTAGACCGCTCTATTGATTTTAGTGGCAAAGGAGTACATACAAATTGTTGACAGTAGAGTGACTTGTTTCTCCTACAAATAATTCTCACTCCAACAATATGACTCACTACAACAAGTCATGAATATGTCAACATAAAAAGGACTCATACATCATGTCCTTATACTCCACCTAAAATGCAGGCACAAAAACATACAACAATTCCACATTGAAGTACTGAAAAGGGATTCTCTCATTAACACATAATGAGACACTACCCAAGTAACGGCTATTGTAGATGAAATAAGAAGGCTGGAAAACCTCTGAATAGGCTCTCTCCATGCTCAAAATGCCTTCAATCTACTTCAAAACATTGATTGTCTTTGGCACTAAAAGACTTGATCCTACAAAAAGTCCTTCATAAAGTGCTCATATCATAAAACTTAGGTTACCAATGAGTTCAGACACTCAAAAACCCCCATCTAGGCTCTTCTTGAGCTCAAAAAGGTTAAAAATTGTGCAAGTTATGCTTCTCTAGGAAAAGCTCTACTATTTGTCCTGCAATTTGGCCAAACCTGCTAATTGTCCTGCAAATTCGCCCTTTACGCAGTCTATCGAGCGACAAATTTGCACGCAAAAGGTGTATTTTGTTGCCTCATTAAATTTCCAAATGACCCTTATGCACAAAATGAAGGGCACATGGAGCGCCCATAAGGCCTAGGGGTAGGGCCATATTGGACGTCATTAACTTTCCCGATCTCAATCCTTTCTTTTCTTGTTTGACTCAATACCTTAGAGCTCCAATCAAGGTACTCCATCTTGCCTCTGCATGAAGTCCTTACCTTTCTGTCAAGAATTGAGCCACAATTCTTCTAAACATGCCGGAACAAAAACTTCGATGGATGGAATCTGAACCTTCTCTCTAAAACCATCTTTCTTTGGCTCAAACAAAATTCATCTTAAAGTCCCTTTTTGGTGAAGAAAAACTTGATATTCCATTTGGAAATCAGAAGCAACTCAATGCTTTCCATGAACTTATTCATACTTTTCTTTACTGTCCTCAAGTTGCACTTATACTCTTTGGTACACTAGTTGCATTTGTTCAATGACATACTTGGCTTTCTCCACATAATCATGGCCATTTTCTGCACAATCTTTATCAAAGATTAAATTCAAAAACAAGATTCATTTCAAAACACTTGTATCAGTGAGTACCTAACACAACTGTAAACATAATGGACGAAATACAAATGCTCATCCCAAAAAGTCCTCAAACAAATGGACTCATCATCAAGCCAAAATAGCATGACACGTCAAAGAAAACAAACTTGTTGTAGATAAGTGATTGTGCATGACTTCACATTACAAAGTATCCAAACATGAATATACAACAAGTATTTACAATTTTACAAAGCAAGCAAACTATACAGAATAGTCTTCCCATTCTTTTGCCTATCCCAGGCTTACGGGTTCTCTTTTTCCATCCGCTCTACTTTGAGGGCTACTTTAGGAACTACACTAGTTTCCTCTTTTCCACCTGTCACTTTCCTTGCAATGGATCGCATGACCTCTTTGTCTTTCTTGGGAAGAAGTTCCAGATAATTTTTCCAACACTCTTCAATCCAGTGCCCATTCATTTTACATTGGGTACATAAATGCTTCCACTTTCCCATTAACAAGGAAGTCTTCACACTTAAGAGAGGTTCCTCATCCTTTGTTCCTGTTAGCGCTTGAAATTTCACCTCAGGCTGAAAAAGGAAAACCTCAAGGCAACATCAAACCATTTAGCCTCGTAGCTAGCCTTACGGGGCAGGAGAAGGCTATCTCCGGTAAATCTCAGTAAAATCTTCAATGGATGAGATGACCAATAGGGTAACACTTATTTTAGGCTAGTAAACTGATCAAAAGGGTTGATTTGAGGTTTTTAGGGTTTTTGGTGGCAAATTGAGGGGATGGCAATTTTGGGTGCGGGGATTGGACACAGTTTCTGCAGGGGGTTCTTTGGGGCGAGGTAGGAGACAGTATTGATGCCTTTAACTGAAGTGGATGGTCAGGAATGACAGGTGAGGAGCTAAGGAGAGCAAACAATAACTTTGAATTCTCCTTAAACAGTAGAAAACATTGAAATTAAACAAACTTAAAAGCAGAGCATGGCAAGCATGAATTCTTACTTTAAAACTTCATTTGTTTAATGTGCAGAAGTAAAGAAAGGAAATGAATCACATAA
>APFE030675260.1:0-13372 GCA_000404065.3 Pinus taeda
AAATCATGGACTACCTAGGGCTCAATATATAGGCCACAAGTCCTCCAATCTCCTATAATAGATCCTTCTCCATGCAAGTAATACTTACTAGAAATATCCAAGCATATGATAATACATTGTCCCACATTTTGATCTCAATTGGGTCTCTGACAGAACTGACATGCAACAATTATCCATTAGTGAATCCTCACTTATCTAAAATAATAGTTGTCACATGCATGCAAGCATTAAAAAACTATATTTTATTATTTTAACAACTTGTTAAAATAAACTAACTAGACTTGACTAGTTAGAACTAAGTCAACTGATTCTCTCATTATAGAACTCATACTTATTCCCTCAATCAGTGGAGGAAATTAAGGATAAATTCCTCAATCAGTGGGACAACTCATGTGCATGCTCAAAAAGACTTCAAATTCAAATTCCCTTAACTAATTAACTCAACTAAATTAATAAATTAATATTTCCAAGTGTTGTTAAGACCAAAATTAATTTTACTTCCTATAGATAGACTAGGGACTGCTATAAAGAGGAAGGGACCCAAAAATTTTATTTTTAGAACTTTCTATTTTTAGTAGTTTCACCTCTCACCCAATGTGGCCAATGACCTCACTGGCTAAACTGTTATTTTAGACATGCTATTTTTAGCACATTTTAAATTTAGCATTTCTTGTTCCACATTTTTCAACACTCCCTCTCAACAAGAAAGGATTCCTCTCGAACCTGATCCTATAACTCTGAAATGTTCTACATGCAGCACATCTACCCGATCCACTTGCTCCAACAACACTTGGAAAAAAAACACTCCCAACTGACCATTATGTTTGGCTAGGAACATACTCTGATGTTGAAGCTCTACCTACTACTAACAAGTGCTCCCTCTCTGACATCTGCACTATTGCAACATCTCCATGCATCTCACACCATTGCACACCACTTTGTGCCACCTAACACTGTGCAAAACCTTTGTGCCTCTCGCATTGGTGCAGCCTGCTAGCTATGGACTGTCCTGGGATTCCCTGCATTGTCGCTCTCTCTGCCACTCCATCCACATCTGTCCCTACCCAACCAGTCAGTTCCTGCTACTCCACATCGAGGCTCCTGTAGCAAGGTCTCATCCAAGAGGTTGGGTACCTCAAGGATCCTTCCCCTCCTCCTTGGGACGATCACTCTATATCGTCCCACCTCCTACCTGGAGGTATGGTTGCATGTGATCCCTCAACCCACTTGGCTTGAAGTTTCCCCCTACTAGAGGTCTCTACATGAGTAGATGTCTCTACTTGATCTCCTCTCAACTTCCCCTGTTGTGGCTGCTCCACAACCTCCTAAAGATACTGCACCAATCGTGGCTCCTCCACAATAGTCTGAGACTTCTTCTAGCTCTACATGTTGACAGGAAATATACCTTCCCTCTCAACCACCAAGTCTCCATCAGTTGCCTTGCGGCTTAAGGCTTTGCATGCATCTTGAACCTCAAGAGTATACAAGTTATTGATTCGTAAACCCATCTGCTTCACCTATCTAGTGATGATGCGTCTAAGGAAAACCTTTTCCTTACTGAAGACTACATCATAGCCTCTGTCTTCCAGCATCGCTATCGACACCAAGTTTCTCTTCATTCATGGTACATACTTAACATCGGTCAAGGTAAGGCGAGATCCATGCTCCCTCTAAAAAATAACAGTGCCTACACCTGAGACACTGTACTTCTCATCATTACCCATTGCTATGAGTATCTGGAGATCTTTCTCCTCCAAAGTACTAAACAAACTCTTGTCGTCAGTCATGTGGAAAGAAGCTCCACTGTCAAGAAACCAACTAATTCCCACCATTGATGATACCATGCATGCAGAGACTATGAAATCCAACTCAAACTATGAAGCAAGTGCCTCACCTTCAGATACTTCCTCGGATCCCTTCTTGGATTTCATCCGTGGACAATTTGCAGCATAACGGCCCACCTCATCACAACGAAAGCATCGCACTTTTGAATTGTCAACCTTCTTCCCATCATTGGAAGAATTGGATTCGGAAAGAGAAACCTTCTCCTTCCCCTTCTTTGCCTTACTCGCTAAGGCAAGGTTCTCCTCATCATGCACGGATGAAGAACTGTCTCTAGTGCTTCGTCCGATGTCCTGCATCAAATCTGACCATAGTTGTTTCCAATCTGGCAGTTTCTACCTTCCATTTATCGAGTCCTGGTAGCTATGCCAGCTCTTAGGAAGGCCAAGGAGTGCTAGACTCACCATATCCTCATCCGATATCAGGACCCCTACACTTGCAAGCTCATCCCTACATGTGATGAGCTTGGTCAGATACATAGAGATCGTCTCATCCCTTTCACACTTCATCTTTCAAAGTTTGTCCTTCAGTTCTAGCTTCCTCTAATCACTGTTGTTCTGATAGAAATCTTTCAATGTTTTCCACATTGCATGTGGAGTCTCCTTCCCATGAAGGCTCGAGACAATGTGATCTCATACTCCCTCCAAGAGAATTCTCCTAGCTCTAGCCACACACTTCTTCCATTCCACCTACTCAGTTTTGTCAATAGGCTTAGGGATTTCTTGATCAATGAAATCCTTAAGACCATTATATTCCAAAACTACCTCCATGCGATCCTTCCAAGCTATATAGTTTGAGATGTCATCAAGGGCATACTCAAGCATCAAACCATAGAATTCCATCGATGAAATAGATGTGATAAGAACTTGAGATCTATATCCCGAACAATAAACTTTGAATTTCTCTTGCTAGTATAATGTTCTTGCTTGATCACCTGTGCTTCGATACCAAGTAGAAATTTCACTTGTAGAACAAATCCATATATGCAATGCCCTAAAGCATAATACTTATTCTATTTCTACAAAACATTAACCAAAACATAATCGAATTCACGAGAAACATCAAGTAGAAACATGCATAACTGATCAAGAGAAATAATCACACATAACACAAGATATATCCAGGGGAAAGCACTAGCATAAAACCCCAACCATGTATTATCAATCAAGTGGAGATCGCAACAACATACAAAAAGAATCAGCTCAATAGCTATCCTACTGTCTTTGTAATCAGAAGGTCCTGATGATCTTTAATCAGAAGATGAAAATCATGGACTACCTAGGGGTCAATATATAGGTCACAAGTCCTCAAGTCTCCTATAATAGATCCTTCTCCATGTAAGGAATATTTACTAGAAATATCCAAGCATCTAATAGTACATTGTCCCACATCTGATCTCAATTGGGTCTCTGATAGAACTGACATGCAACAGTTATCCATGAATGAATCCTCAGTTATCTAAAATAATAGTTGTCATATGCATGCAAGCATTAACAAGCTATAATTTATTATTTTAACAACTTGTTAAAATAATCTAACTAGACTTGACTAGTTAGAACTAAGTCAACTGATTCTCTCATTATAGAACTCATACTTATTCCCTCAATCAGTGGAGGAAATTAAGGATAAATTCCTCAATCAGTGGGACAACTCATGTTCATGCTCACAAAGAATTCAAATTCGAATTTCCTTAACTAATTAACTCAACTGAATTAATTAATTAATATTTCCAACTCCTATTAAGACCAAAATTAATTTTACTTCCTATAGATAGACTAGGGACTACTATAAATAAGAAGGGACCCATAAATGTTATTTTTAGAACTTTCTATTTTTAGCAGCTTCACCTCTCACCCAATGTAGTCAATGACCTCACTGGCCAAACTGCTATTTTTAGACATGCTATTTTTAGTAGGTCTATTTTTACCACATTCTAACTTTAGCATTTCTTGTTGAACATTTTTCAACATTTTCTATTTTTATATTTCTACAATATTTTATGTGTTCCATTGCTCTGTAATATATAATTTTCTAACGCTGTGTGGATGAAGTCTTTCAGTCACACACATCACGTCTTCCTTGTGGTTGGAAAGTAGGTTTTCTTTGTCAATTTCCAGAGTTGACCACATATGTCTAAAGTTTACTATAGTTTGGTGAGGTGATATCTAATCAGTACATTTGCTGCAATCATCTCTTGAATGTTGTTTAGTTGTTTTTGATGGATAGTTGTATGGATGAGGATATGGATCATTGTACTCACTTTTGCTAAATCATTCAATGACAATATAATAGGAGAATTTGATATCATTTTCATTGTACTAGGTTTTTCCATAGTCCTCGAACAATATTGTTGTCTCTATGTGTGAATGCGTTTCTTCTGTTGCTCCTTTATGTTCCACTACATTGATGATGATATTGTTCTTTTCATATATTTTCATATGTTGTTGAATAATGTTGTAAGTATGGATAATGTTATGATTTTGTGGGGTGAATTTAATATGTAAATAATGAAAATGAATTATCAAAGAAAATAAAAATATATCCCTAAGAAAATTTAACAAGGGATAGGTTCTAGGAGGGAGTGGTAGATGGAGTTAAATAGATATGTAGAGGGATGGAGGGATCAATGGGGAGAGAAAGTGGGAGGAATGAAGAGAGAGAGAGAGAGAGAGAGATGAATATAGGGAGAAGATGGTGATAGCAAGAAGGACAGGGGGTGAGAGATGGATAGGGACAGGGACTAGAAGGGAGTGATACAAAGAGAGTTAATGGTGAATGAGATGGAGTGGGAGGCATAGAGAGTGAGAATGAGAGAGGGAGATGGTGAGAAGGGGAGACAAAGAGAGATATGTTCGGGGAGTGTGATAGAGAGAGAGAGAAGAAAATGGTAGATGGAGAGAATGAGAGAGAAAGGGGCCAGAGAGAGACATTAGTGGAGGGGGAGAGGTAGATAGAGAGGGTAAGGGGTGATGGGGAGGGATATAAGGCTAGGAATAGGGATAGATATGAAGAGAGAGAGAGAGAGAGGGGAACTAGGAGGAAGTGGCACAGGGAGAGGGAGAATGATTGGGAAGGAGTGGTAGAAAGAAAGAGAAAGTTATAGAGAGAGGGAGATGGTGAGGAGGAGAGAGAGAAATATAGGGTCAAGGAGTGAGATGGAGAGAGGGAGAGACAAAGATATGTATTTCTCATTTTTTCTAAAAACGTAACTAGCACAACCACATTAGTAAATGTGGTTAATATACATTGAAGGCGTCACTTTTGACCTCTTATATACCAATAAATTTATAAATAAACCTAGAAATAACTAAGTGTGTTTAAACCCTCCAAATCATTTTTTAGATCTTCCAAATCAGAATGAGGCTTAGAATTAGGTCTCCAAAATCCTCCACAAGGTAGACACCTCAAAACGTAGAGTGAGAGGGTCCACCAAGTATAAATTGTATTCCCTATTTGCATCCTCTAACAACTTCCAAAAAAAAAGTTTTTTAACAGATTCCTTCTTCATTAGGAACCTGGTAGGGCTCGGCTCGACCTAGACAATGAAATAAGCAGGTTAGGTTTAAACCTTGAAGTATCACATAGGCCACGTACCACTGCATCTTCGTATATGGAATCGTTATTGATTGAAACGATATGTGGAGTCGACACATATCTATAACACAAACGAAACCCAGTTGCTATACCCTGAGAGAAATCTGAATTATTTTGCCCATAATATGTATGTTATAAGCACATTGGCATGATTAGAATCGAAACAAATAATTGTAGCACGAATACAGACAACATCAAATATTAAGAAAACCCTAAGGGTATGCTTGATCATATGAATCATATTTTAGATCTTCCAAATCACAAGGATGTCATTGAGTGTGCGTTATATTCTTTCCATGATTAGGTGAGCGGATATGCCTATGATTTCGTACAAAGATTTTTCACATGGTTTTGGGCATGATGGTTTTCTGCCCATGGTATTTTGTAGATTCAGTGAAGGGAACTATGGTTATGTTCTTATTCAAGGTTATTGGATTGGGGTTTATGAATGATTCAGCATGTATATATATGTGTTGTAACATTGAAAGGAATATAATGAAAACAAAATCTGGTGGTCCCGAGAAAAATCAATATGGTAGTCCCGGTTTTGGGATTCACAGAAAATCTCTCTGTATTTGTTTTGTGTTTCTCACCATTGTATATTTTCTTCTTTTTCTGAGAATTAGTTTGCAAGTAATTTTCGTACACGGTTAAAACCTACATATGTAAAATCACAGCCTAAAGGTGTCAATTACTAGGAACAAAACAATTGAATTGAAATGAAATGGATTAATGGCTCCAACAAGTTCCAGAATAAACCATATTTAAATTTAATATGTTACTTTTTGTTTTGAAAGTAAAAACTTATTAAATACATTTGATATCATCGATTTGATTATGTATTAGATAAAGAATATTATGTTAAAATTAAATCACCCATTCATTTATTAAAAAATCAAATTTAGTCCAACCTACATCATGAAAAGTTGAAATAGTCAGGCCATTAGAGTAATTACAAATCTCCAAACCCTCTTCCGAATACGTGAATCCTCAAAATTAGGTTCTGTAGAAATTGCAAAAAGTGAAATTCAAATTTTGGATGGAGAGTCTTATCTGAATTCAGTTGTTTATTCCGTATTTCACTTTGCCTTGGTCTAATAGCTAAATTGATGTTTTCCTTATACCATCATTGTTGATGGTCGGGTGTTGTCTGCTATATTTATTGTCGTTCATATTGTTTGTCTCCACGATTCCACTATTAAGAGAAACCATTAATGGCTTAATTCTATTCAAAAATTAATTATTTAAATTATATAAATATAAAAATTTAATTAATTTACAAAGCTGGAATGGATTTAATAATTAAATAAATGTTTTTTTTTTATATAAGATTACAAATTTTAATCTAGAAGCCAATTAGGATAGGTAGATGTCTTCCCAATGAAGCGTTTCTTTATGGGATTCCATTAAGTAAGTACATTAGCCTTACTTATTAATAAAAGTAGGAACCAATATGGTTTGAAATTTCTAAAACTATTCTCACTTGTATGGATTCATTATTTAACAAAATACATCATTTTCTTAAAAAAATTGGACGAAACTAGTTTATGTGTGGTTTTTGACATGATTATTATTCAAAGAAGTAACATAACCATTCCATATCTATTGTGTCCTTTATTTCAGCATGATTGGTCGTCAATGCAATAATATAATCATTCCAAAGATGTCTGCATTACTGGAAAACCATAATCTATGTGAAAACATTCATTTTTGAATTGTTTTAGTAGGCAATTTGAAATAGATAAAACACCCTATCGTTAAAGAATAAACCATAATTATAAGAGGAAAAAAACTTTACCACCACTCTATGATCCTCTCCCAACTAGATAACAATCCAAACCAACCATTTAATTCTCCTAGAAAAACAATATATTTGCATTGAAAAGTTCTATGTATATTTGATTGGATTTCCTTTTACAATTCCATAGATATATTTTGGAATAATTTTCCTTATAAAAATATGAATAGTTCTTCTTTATTTTTTCTTTTTGTTGAATACTCCTTTCCAAAAAGAAATTACTCATTTTTATTTTAAATTTCCAACTTTAAAAAAAAAAAACTATAATTAAATTTTATTAAGTCAACTACTTCTTAAAATTTAAAGTAATGTGCAAATCTATCAAAATAAAATAATAAAGATACAAATTATACATTATGTAATTCAATGTTATAAATCACTTTTGAATTTAGTTCTTATACAACTTTATTAGAACCCATAGTATTGGTCTATGGTATTCATGGGAAAGATAATTTAATTAAGGGGGAGTTAAGTTTATGATAATAAGTGGTATTGATATGTTGTAAATGTGTACTTTTGTGTAGTTTGGTAAAGAGTCTAAATGGTTTGTGTTTTGTATGCAATCTTTTTAAAATTAGTGTAATAATTTTTTCCATATTATATATTTAAAAGTGAAATTATATTATTTTAGCTTTATGCTTTATTTATAGAAATTAAACTAGAGTAGATATATCTATCCAACTGGAAGCTAGATCAAAATAATTGTAGTTGCAAATCTTTTTTGTACTCAAAAAAGAGTTTTGCACAATATGATAGATTAAGTTAAAATGAAGTTTTGCACATTGTAATGGATCCAAAATTAAATCGATTTAAAATGATAACATACTAGCACAACCACATTAGTAAATATGGTAGATATACCCCTAAAACATCATTTTCTACCACTTATATATCAATAAACTTTATAAATAAACCTAAATATAACTAAGCATATTTAGACCCTCCTAATCATATTTTAGATTAGTGAAACTTAAAATTAGGTCTCCAAAATCCTGTAAAAGGTAGACCCCTAGAAAAGTAGAGTGAGAGGCCCCCCCAAGTTAAAATCATATTCCCTCTTAGCATCCTCTAACAACATCCAAAATACAAGGTCATTAAGAGATAAATAACAAAATAGCTTTTGAGGGCCATGGGGTTTTCGTCCCAATAGTTTAGTTTATCAGAATGAGTGGTATTGATCTATGGTAAATGTGTTTTTTTGTAGTTAGATAAAGAGGTCAAAATGATTTGTGTTTTCGGTAGGTAATTTTTTAAAAATTGCTATAATAATTTTATCCATAAAATATATTTAGAAATGAAAATTATATTATTTTAACTTTGCATTTTATTTATAGAAATTAAACTAAAAATTATTTATCCAACCCCAAGCAAGATCAAAATAGTTGCAGTTTCACACTTATCTTCAAATTTTCACTCAAAAAACAGTTTTGCACATTATAATCAAAATTTAAATAAAATTTTACACATTAATGTTAAAATAAATCTAGACTAATAATATACTATTATACTCTTTAAATGTAAAAATACTTAACATAAACAGAAAATTTCCAATAAGTAAATTACCCTAGATAATTTACCACTTTTAAAATTTTCAATGTACATTTAAAAAATTAACTCTTTTAAAAACCCGAATTTTCTATTAACACACCTATTATGCTAACTAAAGCTCCACTTTAAAATAAAGAAACAAAAACCTACACTTAAAAAAAGTGTTATATTCAGACATCCACATGAATTAAAAAAAAAAACTTTTTCCAGATTATCCACTATCTCATTTAGTATAGTGATTTAACACCTATATTTTATTTAATTGATTTAATGAACACAATAATACAAAACTCAAGCTTTCAATTAAAATTTTAAATTATTTTAAACTTGTAATGGCTGCATACACTATTTGAATTGCAAAGCTTATTAACCGTTGACCATTATTTTATTTTATTGATTTAGCCAAAATCGTAGAGAACAAGTTATCATAAATAAAGTAGAAATGTGCTAAGGATTAAATTTTTAAAGTATCTAGAAGTTCATACAATATTTGAATTGTAGAGATTATCGATTGGTGGACGAGTGGAAAGTACAATTTATGGATGGGTGGACTAGTAAGTATTATTTTGTTTTATTGATTTAACTAAAATAAGGGATAATGTGTTTTAAATTGTTTAAAAATCATAACCCTACATCCACTATTTGAATCGTAGAGATTATGGAACGGTGGGCAGGTGGAATTGTAGAAATTATAGATTGGTGGGCCAGTGAGTATTATTGTGTTTTAATGATTTAACTAAAATCGGCAGAGAGAAACTGTCATCATGGAAACTTTGTGACCATTAGTTTTTTTAATTATTCAAAATTGTAATCTTTAATACACTGTATTTGAATTGTAAAGATTATTAGCCGTTGGAATTGATAAAAAAATTGTAATCGTTCATACACTTTATTTGAATGGTAAAGATTATTAGCCGTTAGAATTGATAAGATCACTTGCCGTTGATATTTATGGACAAGTAAGGGCTAGGAGAATTATAAAGATCAAGACAATCTTCTTCCCCAATTTCCGTCTCTCTCATCAAACTCTTCGTCGCCAAATTCTCTGATCTCTCATCGGACTGTGTTGTGAATTATCGGGCTGTGTTGTGCATTGTGGAGCGCTCCACTTTGTTTATTTTGTTTGCTTCATTGTTCTTTTGAGTTTCTTTAATAGTGATTACGATTTTTTTCTATCATTAAACTCTTTTTCGCTGAATTGTATGCTCTTTTTCTTGCATGTATTTTGACTTCCTTTTGATTTAGCGCTGTAGTATGTGTTATTGTGTGCGGTAATTTTTATTGTTCTATTGCAAACCATTAAACACAAGCAGCCACATAAGTTTAGCCCAGAAAATCTTTGATGGAAAGCTATGCAGTGTATATATTCGATGAATCGTTGAATCCTGGGTGCAATGTGCACCAGTTGTGTGATTCACCGAGGGTAACTGTTAGTTGACACAAATATGACTCTAACTGAGGGCTACATGTACATTTGTATTGTTACTCTTACTTAGAATTCTCATCTAGATTACAACAGATCTGTTTCCTTTCATGTTTGTGTTGAAAAACTTTCATTCTTAATTTCTTACCTGTGAAATGAAATTTGAATCAATTTTTATAGGAAATAAATGCGCAGCAGTTTGCAGGAGGAGCTGAGATGGATGGATAGATTAATGGAGGATTGTGGCATTCAAATTCATAGATTATTTTTCCTTCTGCATCTTTACTCCTCTATGTCTCGATTGTAAAGATGGCAGGAACACAGATATTTATTCAGGTACTGCGTGAAGGTTTCTCCACCGTTCTTTCCTACTCAGAAAGAAACAAAATCCGTTTAGGTTTAGGTTCCCTTTTCCTGAAGTTATAGTGACTATGTGTCACAAAACTAAAGCAAGAACAAATATAAAGAATTCAATTATAGCTTCCCGCGTATAGATTGGTTTCTATATTCCATGTGATTTAGTTAGCATTTGAGGACAAATGAAAAAGGAAAAAATCAATTTAAATTTTCTAGGCAGCAAGTTGGGATTAGCTGGTTTTGTTACCAGAGAGAAAAAATGAGTAACCATTTACTTTAAGTATTCATTGACTGATTGATTACAGTCTTATAATTTTTGTTCTTCACATTCTATAGGTACAACCCATTTCCTTCGATTATTTATTTTTTTCCCTTAATTGTGAGCTCTGTTTCATCTCCTCAAATTTGATATATATTTTAAATCAAATCATGCGTACTGCAGTAATCTACTCTTTGCAGCTTTCCTCTGTCTATTGTTTGTTGATTAAAGGAAATTTGCTATTGACGCGGAGATAATAAGTAACGATGTAAAAAATAGGTGAACTTAAATAATAAACAAAGAGGTATTGATGTAATCACTGGCTGCACATCAGTTGTTCTCAACACCTCTATATCCCTTTCGACCAACTTTATAGTGGCCTAATGTATTCCATTGATGTATCAGCCTTTTAGAGTGGGTGATGTAGTTTCCTTTATAATTATTGGCACAAGGAGTTTGCCATAAGAAGATAGCTCGTACTGTTGTGATTGGATGGTTAGGAATCTTAACAACAAAAGTCCTTGTGTAGATCCCAGGCCATCATTTATTTAATATGCCTTTCTTCTCTTTTTGTTGTTGAGTTTCATGTGTTGGGAAGAGGAGCGGGATGAGGAGAAATGATTCATTCGAATGATTGATTGTGGAGAATGGAGATAAGGGCATCACGCTTATTTGATTGTGCTCCTCCTGGGTAAACAACGAGGTGGTGAACGTACCCAAGTGAAAGGCGGAGTACGCCGGCTGGTCTTGCTTTCTAGCCTAAAACTAGCCATTAAGCCCAGCAGCTGCAGTCTATAACGAATGGTGGAAGTTTCCTAGTGTGCGTTCTAGGGTTGTTGCTATTGAAGTCTAAGATAAATATTAGGGTTTAGGTTCCTATAGCATGTGCCCAGCTAATCCAAACCCCAAAAAAAGTTGTTGCTATTGAAATCTAAGATAAATATTAGGGTTTAGGTTCCTATAACCTGTGCCCAGCTAATCCAAACCCCAGAAAGTTAACCAAGCCAGTGAAAGTGGTGCTAGTAAGGAACGCGCCTTTTGACGCCTCGTTCCACTCGCCACTACCGACGAACTTTCTTTACGGAGCTAGTCTCAGATGCGAGCGTAGATGCCGTAAGGGGAAGCACCATTAAAACAGCTCATAAACTGTACCCACAAGGAGGCACTCGATTAGCGCAACTAGAAGAACTGAGTCTTTCTGCACACAAGTTACCCTTTGGTCGGCTAGCAATAGGATCATTGTTAAGCCTAGCCAAATATAGAAGATTCAAACTAGCCATACTTTTTATCATGTTCCTCTAATTGTCTGTGCATGCACCACTTGACTTTAACGTTAAGATTTGCTTGAATTTGAGACTTTAATGTTAAGATTTGATTGAATTGTCGGAAACTACGATTTTATGAATTCGAACATGAAGTGAAGTTTAATGGCATCCTTCGCGACAACGATTATAATTAATTAGCGACATTTACCTTTTTTATGGAAATATTTATTAGCCTTTCACTGTTAAAAAAACACAATAATTGCCTTCAAGTTTGGAAAATTCTGACTTGAATACATGTTAAAAGTTCTATCAAGCCTTTTCAAGGCTAAAATAATATTTCGTACCGTAACTTGTACCTTGTTGATTGGCTACAAACCATCATTCGCTGTGGCCACGGGTTGTTGGAGATAAAGTAAGTATTGAATTTCTTGGTGACCCTTCGAATCACTAGGACCCACACTGGGGTTCACAAGACTTGTACTACAAGGTATTTAATTGTAATTGCACATAGATTCTATCTTGTATCATTTGGCCTTAAATTAGTCATCCCAATGCATTTAAAAATTGTTTATGACATCTAAAGGTGAGCTTGCTCTCTCGGTTCAACAATTTTCTCTAGTGGATATATTTTTATGATGATATTTACGAGATGGTTTGGTTTGTTGACTTTTGTAGGAAGATTTTATACGACGACTTTTATAAGTAGATATTTTATGATATATTTTTTATCTTTATTTTTCTCTTATTTTAAAGATTTAAATTACTTAATTTATTGTATTTATATTTTATGCTAGGGAGGGAAAGGGAGACCCAAGGAGAGAATTGAGAGATAGAAGGGAGAGGGAATTGCGGTGGGTGAAAAGAGAGGCGGAGGGATAGAAGGAAATATGATGAGAGAGAGGAGGGTAGAATGAGAGAGGGAGCAGAGGGAGGGAGAGCAGGAGCTAGATAGGGTGTGAGAGTGGTAGAGGGAGGGAAGAAGAAGGGGGAGGGATAGAGATAGAGATAGATATAGGGGGGAGGAGAAGGGAGAGGGATCGAAGATGGGGAGAGTGAGGAGGTGAAGATAGAGGAGGAGGAGGAGAGAGAGAGATGGGGTCAACGAAGGAGAGGCAGAGGGGAGGAAAAGAGGGGGAGGGAAGGAGGACAAGAGGGAGAAGGAGAGAGGGGGAGATGAAGATGGGGAAGATGGGGAGGAGAGAGAAAGAGGGGATGGAGGAGGATGGGAGGGAGAAAAAGAGAGCAAGGGGAGGAGGGACAAAGGGGGGGAGAGAGATAGAGAGAGA
>APFE030675277.1:0-10224 GCA_000404065.3 Pinus taeda
GTATTTAAGGCTATCATGATCTGTTTTTACCTTGAAGTCTCTTCCCATTAGGTAGGGTCACCATTTCTTAAGTGCATGGAGTATTTCCAACATTTCCTTCTCATAAATAGCTTTGTGTAAAAACTTTCCCCTGATTGGATGACTTTCAAAAGAAATGGGTCTTTCATCTTGCATTAAAACAACACCAATTCCATTTCCTGAAGCATCACATTCCACAATAAAGGTTTTTGTGAAGTCCGGTGTAGCTAAGACAGGTGCTTCGCACATTGCCTCTTTAAGATGTTCGAAGGCCTTTGTTTCTTCTGGAGTCCATGAAAATGCATCTTTCTTCAATAGTGTTGTTAGAGCTGCTGCTATTCTCCCATAATTCTTAACAAACTTGCGATAATACCCTGTCAACCCGAGAAATCCTCGGAGATGCTTTATGGATGTGGGGATTCTCCATTCCTTAATGGCTTTAATTTTGCTAGGGTCTACCTTAACTCCTTCATGGGATACAATATGACCCAGATATTCCACCTCTTGTACTCCAAAGAAACATTTGGATCTTTTTTCATATAATTGTTTTTCCTCCAATAGTTGTAGCACTCTGTCAACATGTTCAACATGATCCTTCCAAGACTTGCTGGAGATTAGTTTATCATCAAATAATACTAACACAAATTTCTAAGGAATGGTTTGAAAATTGAATTCATCAAAACTTGAAATGTTGAGGGTGCATTGGTAAGGCCAAAAGGCATGACCAAAAATTCATAATGACCCTCATGAGTTCTAAATGTTGTTTTCAGAATGTCTTCAATATTCATTCTTATTTGATGATATCCTGAATGAAGATCCAACTTGGTGAAGTAAATTGATCCATGCAATTCATCCAGTAATTCATCAATGACAGGAATGGGAAACTTATCTTTATTAGTGAGCTTGTTGAGCTCCCTATAATCCGGACACATGCGCCATGATCCCATCTTCTTGTGCACCAATACTACTAGAGCAGAGAAAGAACTTTGACTTGGTTGAATTATACCAGCCTCTAGCATTTCTGCAACCATACGTTAAATTTCACTCTTTGGGCATAGGGATATCTGTACGGCCTGATGTTTGGAGGAACACTTCCTGGAATCAGATGAATAGCATGATCATGATCACGAATAGGTGGGAGACCTTTGGGAGTCTCAATACCTTGGAATGATTGTCCAAGACTATTTGGAGATCTGGAGAAATAGATGATTCCAATGTGGAAACATCTAGCGAACATAATTGAGCAATTACACCTCTTTGTTCCTTTTTTAGAAGCTTTGTCATACCATTAGAGCTGATTATCTTTCCTGGTTTCCCTGCAATACCCCTTAATAAACTTCCTTTCCTTCCATAGAAAATTTGATGAAAGGTTCTTGAAAATTAAAAGCTATTGTACCCAAGGATTGTAGCCATTGGACTCCTAGTACAACATCAGCACCTCCCATTGGAATGGAAAGCATTGGGCTAGTCAATACACATTCTCCCATGGATAGCTTGATATTATGGCACTTTCCAGAGCAATTTATTGTTCCTCCATTTGCAACCATCACTTGACACTCTGGTGCTGGATATGAAGCAATTCAATTCTTTTGCTACCCTACAATGAATAAAATTGTGGTTGCTTCCTGAATCAATCAACACTATTACCTTTTTCTTCTTGATTTGTCCTTCTATCTTGATAGTTTGAGGAGTGGTAATTCCTGCCAATGCATTACAAGATATGGTCGGATTTATTTCTTCTTCATCTAGGCTTTGTTCCTGGGGTATATCTTCTTATTTTGACCTTTCTTGCTCCTTTTCTTCTTCCTCTTCACAATCTATGTAGAATAATTTCTTCTCAGTACACTTGTGACCTTTAGTGTATTTTCTATGACAACTGTAACAAAGCCCTTTTGCTCTTTTTTCTTCCAATTGTTGTGGTGTCAACCTTATAGGTTGTGGAAGACTAGGGGCAGCAACACTTCCGTCTTTATAGTTGTGAGTGGTATGCTTCCTGGTTACCATAATTTTGCTTTCCATTTTTCTTGCTAACCTGAATGCCTTCTCTAATGAATCAAGTTCCTAAAGGCGAACATCATGTTGGATATTATCCTTTAAAGACCCTATGAACACATCAATCCTATGCTCCTCTGGAATATCTTTTACCCTTATGTTCAATTTTTGGAACTCCTCAATGTGCTCCATTATTGAACCCTTTTGTTTAAGACTTATCAATTGGATAAAAAAAGTGTTGCTTTTTGTATCCTCATAATGTGCTATCAATTCTTCCGTAAAAATTGCCCAAGTGATAATTTGTTTACGAGAGCAAAGCCATTGATACCATACAAACTTATTTGGTTCCAAATATAAAGTTGCAATACGTACCTTTTGTGGTTTTTGCACATTATTGAGATCGGAAAATTGCTCCATCTGTAATATCCATGTTTCAAGATCCTTGCCATTAAACTTCCTCATATCGATTTTTGGAATATGGTGCGTCTTCGATCCAACGTTAGAGTATATGAAATCATGATTAACATTTCTTTTGTTCGCATCATGAGTTTCCTTTACTCCCCTTTCACACCCTTTATCTTAGATTCCACGCCATTTATCTTAGGTTCTGTTAGCTTTTGTGAGAGTGAAATTTGTTGCACTTGGTCTTGTAATTTTGATATATCATGTAGCATTTCTTCCTCTTCTTCATGAGTCATGCTAGAGCTTTCAAATTGCTTACTAGGTGTTTGCATTTCTTTCCTTTGGGCATCAGTTACCGATACTAATGCTCTACTATGCCCTTTGAATTCCTTCAAAATAATTTTTCAAACCAAGCTTAAGCAAAAATTAAAAAAATCTACACACCTTTTTTTCACTTTGTAGGAGCTCAATATTGCCTCTGATATATCTCTGTAATTTCAAATCATCCAGTTCTGAAATTGCGACTGACGGTAGCCCTCTGTGTCCTCTTTCCAATGCCACTAGTCTAACCCCAATTGGATTCTCCAATGAAAAGTTATGCCAAATCTCCCATAGTGACCTGATTATAGACTAATTCAGTAGAGCGAACTTGTATGATGTGCCACGTGTCCCTGTTTTGACCTTTGGGTCTGAAAAATATATACAAGAAACTACAGTCTATCCTCTTTCCATACCTTCTTACAAAATTGCAATTTGATGCTCAGAGAGACAGTTATGATGATTTTCCATAGGTCACCCGTTTGGAATGTAATTCAGGAGTTTCCAAAAAGACCAATTTCCTCAGATCATATCTCTGCAAATATAGTGCGCAAAGCTCTAAAATTCGGACCCAAGGTTCACTGCGATTTCATCTCCAATGGGTTTTTTTTTTTGCTTCTGAAACATAACAGAAACGAAGTTATAGTGAAAATTCCATGATGACCTTTTTGGGGTAGCGAAACCCTAGAATCCAAAGCTCTCATACCAAATGTTATGAAACCAACTCAAGAAAAAGATAGAAAAGATAGATCAACACCTTAAAATTCAGCCTCTTCGAGGGGGCAACCTCCTTTACATTACATAAATGAACAATTCTTGGATGATTCAAATGAGAAAACCTCCTTTCTATATATAGGAGTCTAAGGAGTCACAATATAACCCAGTCGGCCTAACAATAATAATATAAAGCCACATAAATAACAATAGAGGGATTCTATGGGGCACAGTAATAACAATATGGGGACAATAGGGGCACAACAATATTAATAAGGGGTAAAACTACAATAGTAATGGGGTAATCACTAGTATTATAGGAACCCAACAGAGGCACGGTTTGACCACCCAACCTCCTCCATATAAACCGAGCGCCTTAACCAACCCAGCTAACTGCCTCATTGAGAAATTTTCCCTAGAAATTTTATTTAAACATAGTTTTTCAGTGTGCTCAGTGGAAAAAAAAAAGACAGGACACGTAGTTCGAGGCAGAATTTTGCAGGAGCGCCGAATTTTCACTTTGTCAGATTTTGACAAATTTTATATGGTTTTAGCACTTCTCGATGCCACGAACAAAATGGAATTGTTTGTTTCTCCTTTAAAGTTCTGCATTTTCGGCCATTTTTCAGTATGGAGGTGGAACCATGACCATTGTAGAAACAGGGAGTGGAACCATAATCCTTGAAATTTTCCCAAGGAGGTATTTTTTCTCCATGTCGAAATATAGTCAAGTTTACAGTCGTTTTTCATGGTTTTCGGCAGGGATCACAATGCCAAGGTCAGATTTTCCTTTTTAGTTGCAAATTTCTAGTCCAACCATGGAGCATAATCTTTGAGGAATCTAGGGGGAATCTAAAACATTCCTTGAGGCCCAGATTCTCACTTTCTCAAAATTCAAAAATTGGACAGTCGATTTTGCAGTATTCAGTGGTGCATTTAGATTTCTCATTTTCTCACTCTATTATTCCACCACTTTTCTAAGTGGAATGGAGGTGTTAGCATTCATGTGTGAGCAACCATTTCCATGCAATTGATGTCGTGAGATTGATGGCATGAACAGTTTCAGCAGTTTGACATCCACTTCTTTAGATGGGCCCTGGTTGTGAGGTATATGCAGTGCGTTCATGTACTTCCTTTGCTATGCATTGTGTTGCACAGATCCCTATTTGATGCTTGGTGTGGGATCTTGTTTATTACTTGTTTTCATCATTCCTTCTTGATGTGACACAGAATTGTCTATGTGATGTATTTGTTGTCATGATTTTTCATGTTATGTTTTGAGATCCCTTTGTTGTATGTTGATGGGATACTCAGGTTGTCATCATGTATGTTTGCATTGAGATCCCTTTTATGCCATGTTGGCAAGATGCTCATCATGCATGAGTTTGTTTCATACAGATAGGAGTATTTTGATTTAGAATTCTTGTAGTGGAACATCTCTTAGAGCCACTCCTACATGAGGGAATTTTCCTTGTGTGTAGTGACATCACCTCTATGTACATCATCACTATTGACATCACTTAATGCAGTGGCCTACATCATCTTGACACCGGGGCCCAGAGATGTAGTCCCTCATGGACTAACTCCATTATCAACGGCTTATGTTTTTATGTTGTTGATGATTGTCATGTTCCTCTTCTTTATATCATGCAGATGTATTCATTAATGTTCTTTTAAAAATGAAATTCAACACATCATGAAATTAAAAGGTCTTGGAAGGGTCCATTGTCATACCGAGACCTAGATCACCCTCCTTCTTTGGCTCCACTCCTATTGTTCCAATGATGTATTGGCCAAGGCATTTCAGATCAACAAGAATTTGGTCAAGTAAATTTCTTCTAAATTCATTCCCAAGTAGACCTTTTTGTTTTAGTTCCCTTTATTTATTGTAGAAGTAAATAATCGAATTTAGGTCTTTCAAAGCTTCTAATAAAGCTCCTCCACAATGGTTCTATCCCTAGTCTATCATTTTGGCCTCCATAAGTAGGGTATTTTTATCAAATAGCAAATCTAGGAGTATCTTGGTTAACTTTGTTGCTAAAAAATAAAACAAAAAATAGATAAAAATCAAATCAATTGAAAAAAAAAAACAAAACAACTAAAAAATATATAAAAATCAAAACAAACAAAAAAATTAAAACAACTAAAAAAAATCAAAATAATAAAAAATCAATACAATTAAAAAAAAAGAAATCAGAACAATTAAAAATATATAAAAAACAAAAGAAATAAAAAAACAAAGCAATTAAAAACAAATAAATAAAACTTAAAAAAAAAAAAAATTCACAAATGAACATTTCTTGGAAACGATTCATGCTAATTGGTTTTTTGGATTTACTTCAAAGGAACTTGCGTGCAAAGGAAATGGGTAAAGAAATTCATTTTATTTTATTTTGGTTTCTAAGCATTCATACTCATTCTTGCATTTTATATCTTTCAAAAGTTCTCACATTTTTCATGCAGGATTTATACTAAGATTTTACAGTGCGTAGATGATTCAAGTTCACGCAGTTGTGATCTCTAGAAATCACAATAAAACATGCATCAGTAAATCTTGAAGGAGCTTATTCTTCATTACATATATCATGACATTTTCTGCTAAATAGAAATATTTTGCATTGTGATATGTTTACCCACACTTCTCCTTTAAAGCTCATCATTCATCCATATTAGAGTCCACTGATTCATTGCCATACCCATCATGACTGCATACATATCTACTTTTCTCAGTCATATACAATTTTTCCTTCTTTTCAGTTCATCTTTTTCCTTACGAATAAAACCATTCATCTCTCTACATTACCTTGTTTTCCTTTCCATAAAAAAATTTGACCGCGATATATTTTATCTATAGTCCTACGAATCATTTTGTATGAACTCACGTTGATTGATGTGGGATTCCTTAAGGATCACCTTTCAAAACATCTTGACCCATCGACCTTAGCACCTTATCTTGGGTAGATACTAGGGACATTATTAGTACCTTAAGGCTTGTATGCCTTAATGACAAGTTCTCTCGTCGACAATCATGGGAATACATCAATGTCCCTTGATTGTTGGATCTTGTAAGTGGCTCGACATTAGCTCATGTATTCGCACTTCACAAGATTTATTTGAGTACATTGGCACTCATTAACATTAATGGTGATTTTGCCTCACATTGGTTAACGACATTCATTAATGCCCAGTAATCCAATGACTTCTCTTCATGCTCAAAATCAACACATTTATTCACATGACTAGAATTGTACCACCAGGTTTTGTAGCAACTGAAGCCTATATACTTTTTATCGCTCCATAAACAGTTGCAACAATATGTTTTCAACCATGTGAGAGTACCATAGTTTCACTTTCAGACTCGATCTTTTGATCTATAATCCAGAAATAACAACAACCACATTTTCCATCATTGAGCAACAAAATCAACCACATTCCTATTGAATAGTTCATCACCTTTTGAGATATGCACAGTTTTTCCACTTCTTAGGTAAGTGAATGTATGTTCTTTCCTATATTTTTATCATATAATTCCTTTAGTATTGAAATTATAATTTTTGGAAAATACTTCACCATATTCCCTTTCTCATTTCATAAAAAACAAAATACCTTTAGCTGGGTGAGAGGATACCAATTCATGTTCATACCTCATGTTCACATTTCATGATACATATCACATTCATATTTCATCATCACCTTTGATATCACATATCAGCCTAACCAACATATTTTTCCAGACAACTACTATTGCATTATGATTCAAAATTTATATGTTTTACAAAGGATGATTGAAGGATGAGCATATTAGATGGCGGATTAAATAATTTAAAGAGTCTTCTTTTTTATGCAACACAAAAATATTGTTACACAAGAGCCAATACTAATAAAATTTGGTTTCCACACAAGAACCAACCAAAGTAATATGTTGCGATCAATTTTTTTTCAAAAGAACACTTCAGGAAAGGAACAAAGTTATCAAATGATTATGTAAAGTTGAAAATAAGAATCGATATCACCCAAAGTTCATATAAAAGAAACATAATTCAAAAGATCAAATCATGATTAAAGTAAATAAATGGAATAGATTACATGAGGACATGCAATAGCTTCAGTTGGGGGGTATGTTGAGCCTTCAAAATGTCTTCAAAATGTCATACATTTTTACCTTCATCGCCACTGTTTCACTCACATTTCGCAACTCTATAAACTTACATTAGCCTCTGATGGCTTCTCGCCGTTAGACACAAAATATCTCTGACAAAGGCCCGCGTCCGGACGCTCTTTATGGTTGACCTTAAATGTTGGTACTCTCCTCGAAAAGGTTTTAGGGTTCGGGAAAGGTCTTTTACCGGTTGTACCCACACCTGCTGGTTCTCTTCACACCAGCCCGACTTTTGTCAACTCAATGCTTCGTCATTCTGTCATTGTTGTTGTTCTGTCGCACCGAAACTTGCTCTGTCTGTGAGGAACCTCTGGTTCTCTGTGTGTTGGTTCGGATATCGACTCTGTGGCTATCTCTTGGCTTCAGTGGTTATGGGTGGTGAGTTCTTGACGGCCTGTGAAGGCACATTCGCTCTGCACGATGACAATTTGCTAACTGTATATCTGGTTATTCATTTTTGTTTTGAGGTCAGCACTGTTCAATCTAGTTAACTGTTTGTTTCATTTCATGGCAGGTCTGTTCTCCAGGTCCTGCGCTTCGCCCCTAATGTTCAGGTAAGGAATGGCTCCTTGATATAGTATTTCTGCCTTACTCCTTCAGGTTTTTAACCGTCTCTGCCACTGTCTTTCAGGTTTTGTTTATGGTTGTGTTTGTATCCTCTTCGGCGCCCAGGTCTTCTGGTAAGACCCCTGGTCCTCTGGTTTCTTTCTTTCAATCTTAAATGCTCATATATGTGTTATACAGGTCTCTAACCTTTGTTGGTTTGGTTGCAGGTGAAATCCAGATGACTGGCCTGTGCTCGCGGTACTCCTAACCGACTTCTCCTCACGCGCTTTCCGGGTAGTGTCTCACACATATTACTGTAGCTAATTGTATGTAGTCTCTGGTTCTTAGGATAGTTTACTTGTGCTGTGGGACGATAAAGGTTCTGCTATATGTCTGTAAGATGGTTTCTCTTTGCCGTTGTCTCGGCCTTACTCCTGTATATGATTGTCGAACTCCTTTCGAGTCAAACCCTTGTGGGGTTTTACAGACTTTTAATCTGCCGCCGTATGTAGAATTATTTTGTTGTATTATGGACAGTTCAGTGTTTCGAACCCTTCCCCTGCTACTTTCTATTTTCCCCGCTTTGTAAAACCCTAGGGTTTATCCAAACCCTTGTCTGTTGACTCCGTCAATGATTACGGTTGTAACTAGTTGGATTCTGGTTATATATTTATGTTGTTGAGTTTCTATTCCGTTGGTGACTATGCCGGTACTGAAGCACTGTTCTATTGTGTCATTCATTGTTCGAATGTTAAGTTATAATGCTGGTTCTGTTCTTCAAATTCTCATTTTATTTTAATGCGCTGCTTTACTTGATATGCTGAACAGTATATGAGGGTTTTGTATATCGTATGGAAAGATACAATATTTTATTTCTCTGCTACGGTACTGTACTCAATCTTTTAATTAATCGGGGGGTTTCTTAGAAATACCTGTGTTTCTCCATTTTGTATACACAGATTTTGTTCTCTGGTTATGGAAACGTCTGAACTGTTAGTGTCCACTTCTCCTACGCTTTCGTCTGGGTGTTGGCCTGTGTGTACAGCCTTGTATGCCCTCTGTCGGACAGTGTTGTGACTGTCACGCCGCTCCACTTACAGATTATCTCTGTCTTTTACTTCAACTCAATTTGATTGTACAGGAAAATAAATTATAATGCAAGAATTTGCCTATTACAGTGATGAATAATGAAACGAATAAACAATAAGTATTGATTTTGGAAATGACTGTAGCATTCTATATTTTTTTCATTCATATGAGAGAGGAACCTTTTACAATCATTTCCCTGCTGTTTTTAAACTCAAAGAACCTAACTGTTCTTTCTCAGTCGAAACTAACCCAACAGATTTGGGCAACTGTTTTTATCTAATCGTCTATAACTAATACAATGCTTTTAAAGAAAAATAATTTAACTAACAGTTATGATTCTGTTTCTAATTTCCAAATAAGACAGAATCAGTGCATGAAATAATTTAACCGAATCCTATCAGCATACTAAAAATAAGTAAATAAAAATAAGTAAATGAAATAAAATAACTGACAAGGTTTTGACACCTGTCCAGTTATACGTAATGACTGTGTGTTCTGTTTCTCTCTGAGACTGCCAGCCTCATTCTGCCTCCTCAGAGTTGGATGCTCCTACATCAGGCTCCCGGGGTGACAAAAAGTCATGGCTCCGTTCCATGAGGTCATCAACAGAGTAGCCTGCCTTTTGTATTTGTGTCTCATTAAGCCATGAACTGTCCTCTATTGGACGGTTCTTCCACTTCACCAAATATCGTAAATACTCCTTCCTGCGTGTGCGCTTAGCTACCTGTGTGTCCAGAATTCCCTCAATCTCGACGGGTGGTGCCATCGGCATCTGTCTCATCCATGAATCTCCTCCCAATTTGGTGTCCCGCAGTGGCTCTGCTGCTGCATCATCTGCTGAACCTGCAACATAAGGGAACAGATCTGCCACATTAAAAATAGGGGAAATACCAATCCCTGGTGGCAACTGTATCTCATAAGCGTTCGCAGAAAATTTGCGAATGATCTTGCAGGGCCCGATCTTCTTAAATTTGAGCTTGTTGTAC
>APFE030675280.1:0-11850 GCA_000404065.3 Pinus taeda
TGCAATGGTATTTCTAACTCTATTAATGCTTTAACTTCCAAAGGAGCAGATGCAGCATTATGGCATCATAGGCTTGGACACATGAGTGAAAAAGGGATGAAGATTATTCACTCAAGGAATTTATTGCCGGGTTTGAAGAATGTTGATTTGGACTTCTGTGAGAATTGCATTTATGGAAAACAGAAGAGAGTCAGATTTCTCAGAGTTAGGAAAGAAAAGAAGAATGAAAAATTGGAGCTTGTGCATACAGATGTATGGGGACCTGCTCAGGTATCATCTCTCGGTGGCTCTCGTTATTATGTTACTTTTATTGATGATGCAACTAGAAAAAACTTGGATTTATTGTATTAAGAATAAATCTGATGTATTTGATACTTTTAAGAAATGGAAAGCTTTGGTTGAGATTGAGACGGGAAAGAAATTGAAGTGTCTTAGATCAGACAATGGATGGTGAATATTCAACAAACGAGAGTTAGTTTGATAGGTACCGTGTTCAGTGTGAGCAATGGAAAATTCGCAGAGAAAAGACAGTTCCAAGAACACCACAAGAAAATGGTGTGTCAGAAAGGATGAATAGGACAATCATGGAGCGTGCAAGGTGCATGAGATTGCATGCAGGATTGCCTTTACAGTTTGGGCAGATGCTGTAGATACTGCTGTTTATCTAATAAACAGAGGGCCTTCAAGTTCCTTGGATGGTGGTGTTCCAGAGGAAGCATGGACAGGTAAAAAGGTAAACTAATCTATTTTAAAGCCTTTTGGTTGTGAGGCCTTTGTCCATATTGATAAAGAAAATAGAACAAAGCTTGAAGCAAAGTCAAAGAAATGTACCTTTATTAGATATGGTGTTAATGATTTTGGTTATCGCCTATATGATTATGAAAATCACAAAATCATTAGGAGCAGAGATGTATGTATGTATGTGTACTTTTTCTATGTCACTGTCTCATAGGGTCATCAGGAATCATTCTTGTGGAGGAATGACTGCTTATGCAAGCAAATGACATGAAGAGGTTCCTGGTCTATGATAAATCAAGTGGGAAGAATAGTCATGACAAACATATGAGTCCAGTATCATGTGAATATGAATTTATATTGTATGCTTGTATTATGCATATGCTTATGTTATGCACAGGTTATACCGAGGGATACGTCAACAAAGTGAAAGTAGTATGGTCTGCAGCATGCTGGGACAAGCATGGATAAGACACTAGAAGCAAGGTTGTTTGGTAAAGATTCAGTGTGATTTTGGATGTGCAGTATGATTGTTGTGCATATGTTGTATATGTTGTACATGTTGCATCTATGATGTTGTGCGCATGTGTGTTGTGTATACATAGCGTGTGTACATGTTGTTTATGCAATGTTATGTACATGATGGTACATATAGTGTTGTACGAATATTGCATATGCAGTGTTGGGTATAGATGGTGCTATGTACATGATAGATATGCAGTATTGTGTGCATATGGTGTTGTGCGCATGTTGGATATGCAGTGTTGTGTATAGATGATGTTATGTACATGTTGGAAATGCAGTGGTATGTACAAGTGGTGTTGCATGCATGTCGTACATGTGGTACTATGTACAGATGGTGTGGTGTGCATGATTGTACAAGTGGTGTTGTGTGCATGTGGTGTTGTGTACATGTTGTACAAGTGGCGTTGTGTGCAGATGGTGTTGTGTACATGTCTTGCATGGGGAGTTGTGCACATGTGGTGTTGCATACATGTCGTGCATGTGGTACTATGTACATGTGGTATTGTGTATACGTTGTACAGTGGTGCAGTGTACATATGGCGTTGTGTACATGTTGTGCAAGTGGTTATGTGTACTTATGATGTTGTGCACAAGTTGTGCAGGTAGTTCTCAATACATGTGGTACTGGTGTATATGTGGGATTGAGTGCATGTCGTACATGCTGTGTTGAAGGCATACAGTACTATGTATGTGCATTGCGTAGTCATGTTATCGTGACATATGCATTCATTGTGTTGCACTCTAGACACATATTTGTGTTATGTTTTACATCAGGTGTAGGTGCATGTATTGTGTTATATATTGGGTGTACGTGTATGCAATTTGTGGCGTCGCATGTTGTGTGCGGATGAATGTACACTAGGTGTAGGTGTATGTGTTGTATGCCAGGTATAGGTGCATGTGTTGCATGGTGTTGTATGGCGTGTGTGGTTGTATGTGTGTGATGCACACTATGAATATGTGCACCTGGTGGAGGAGAAGGCACTGGGTGTTTGCTAGGTGTGGCAACCTATCTAGTGTGTGTACAAAAGAACAAAGGCAGAAAGTAAGGATTGATGAAGGATAAGTATCGATATCGTATTTCAGTTTTACTATGCATGTGATCTATGATTCTGATTTATGATGATTACATGTGATTTATGATTTTGATAGTTATGTTTTGAGCTAACCTGATGTGATATTTTTATACATGTTGATTTGATCAAATATGCTAGTTTGACTTGTTGTGATAGGAAGCGAACAAGATTGCAAATGTACCTTATTGACAAACTACCAATGATGTATGATGTGAATTTATTTCAATTTATTTTTAATCTAATGGAAGTTATGTTCTTAGTACAGGAATGCATGAACATGATCGGTTGAGTGATTGAAATCGACTGCAAGAATTAGCAGCATCTAGAAAAGAAATTGGAATATGCAGCAGTGTGCTTGTAGAGTATTTTAGGAGTAGGGCCATTGTGGGACACTGGTACCCAATAGTGTCCATTGATTTCCATGAGCATGTTATGACTGGTATGATGGTTTTGAGGCAGGGATATGCCTTGGTTTTTGTATCTTTCGATGCAAGGAAGCCTTGCCAAGGGATGGACTACCCGAGATAGGGGTGCCGGAGGAACTTGGAAGGTCAGTGACTGCACGGAAGAGGGTAACCGGATTCCCATGGGTCTATGTAGCAAAGAATGGAAGGTCATATATGGATTTGTTTTGATCATTAACATTTCCAGATGGAATCATACACACATTGGGGGTGCCCCCTAGAACAATGAGTCAGTAATTGTTTGTTGAAAGGACAAGTGGCGCGGGATTGTAGCGTTGGACATTGGATGCAGACTTGACTTTGTAGTGGATTCTGGACTTCCTGGGAAGGAGGTGAATCCTAGTATTACTTTGAGGGTGGAGGTAGGAGCCTCTGGATTCCCTTGTTGCAGATGCAGGCATCGTATCATTCTTATTTACTGGTTGGGAAAATGTGCATATGTGTATATGTGGTTATTGTAAATACTGTAATGAGTTGTGTTATAAAGCTCTAGTATGTGGTATGGTTGTTATCTAGTCATGTTGTCATGATGTTTTGCTTTTGAGCATTCGTTCATTGTAAATACTACAACGAGATGTGTTATAAAGCTCCATGGCAGTATGTTTTGTTTTCAGCAATATTGTTGGTTATAGGTGTCGTTGAACACCGAGGACGGTGTTCCCCCAAGGGGGAGGGTTCTATAACAGCCCTAGTGAAAATTTCATGTAAGAATATATAAATACCATGGATGATGGGACACATATTCCAAGCTTAATGTTGGGCAAGACATCCTATGGGGTGTTCATTTGGTTGTTTATGGCTAAGGAAATTGGCAAAGGCAATGGCTATGGCTTTGGAAAGGCAAAATGGCATTTTTGGCACAATTATTATGAAAATAATCGAAATTGGGAAAAAAAGGGAGGTGAAAGGTCACAGGTTGCATGTGAGGAGGAAATTGAAGGAAAATTATGGAAAAATGAAGAAAATAGAGGCCGCATTCATAAAAAGGCTTTTGAGGATCAGTTGGCAATCTCTTGGCTTGGGCTTGGTCAGTTTAGTTTTGGAGCTCTTTCATTATTCTCTTTATCTCTCATACTCTTAGGGAGATTCGAGTTTTCTTGGAGCACTTTGGCATTGGAGCAAGAAAGGGAAAGAAGGCAAGATGAAGCAAAGATCAAGCAGGGGAAGGCAGGATCAAGAAGCTACAGTAGTTTTCATTGCAAGTATCGACTTGCATGTGTATTTTCCTTACTAGATTAGTCATACATGGGATTGCATGTGTCTCTTTTCTACCATGGCATGGGCTTTGCCATGTGTGACAGTATTTTCAACCTAGCCTTTTCTTGATAGCTTTGATGAGATGGGTTCTCTCATTTAGTTTATGTGGGATGGTCGGACTGGATTCAAAGCTAAGTGGGGTGGATCTCTAAATTGAAAAACACATGATGTAGTGGTCCCTGAACCATACTGAGGATGCATGAAGCCAATGGCCTAGTAACCCCTGGATCAGAGTGTGGGTTGTGGTAAAGCCATATTGTGTGCCTCGGTGAGGCTAGGAATCATTGCCGGTGAATGGCAGGATATTCAATAAAGCCAAGAGGTGGATTTTCTCTCCATTGGGCCTAGTGATTCCAGGATGGAATGCACTGTAAAGCCTGGAGAGTATGTCTCGGTGTAGGGCCTAGTGATCCCTAGATCGGATTGTGAATGCACAATAAAGCCTAAGAGACTAATAGGCACTCAAATTCCTCACGGTGTAGGTGGAGAACTTCGATGGCATCCACATTGATTGGTGTTTTTGATGTGTTCTATGAGTCCCACATTCATGCTTGGAATATGGCATGGGGGTGATTGGATGAAGAGAGACTTCACTCAACCAATCTATGGTTGGGTGGAATGTGGTAGTCCCATCACTGGTTGGTTCATTGAATTGATTAATGAGAAATTCATTCCATTGATTTTCATGTGTAAATTTATTGTTGTATATATGGATTTTGATGGTTGATATGTTTATTATATTTTTGTTTGTATTATGCTGGTTATATGCACATTTTATGACATCATCTATGTATGGATCTCAGCATGTTTTTACTTATACATGAATGGATACAATATCTATGACCTAATAATTGAATATGCAGCAAGTGATATGAGGGAAAAATGGTTTATAGTGATTCTCCGATAAGTATGAGATCCCTACACCTAATTATGTTGTTTACACTTGTAGGCTACATGTTGATGATATGTTTGATGAAATTTTTGTCATGGCTAGTAGGGGTTTGGTTAAGGTCTTGTTGAGTTTATTTCTTTTGCTTCATTGTTTCCCTGTACTTTTATTGATTTCATGCTTTCATCCATTCTGAGCAGTGGCATGGGCCTGAAAAAGTGGCTTAAATCCTGAGGTTGCTGGCACAGAATTGGCAAGTTTAGTCCATAGTCATTGGCATTCAGGCATATGAGAGCGAATTTAGGTCTTTGGTCACTCTCTTGCCCTTACTATGAGATTGATTATGGCCCTAAAGGTCTAGAATAACAGTGGGACCCAAGGACAGGTTGTATGAGTGGCTGACTTGTCTCCTAAGGGTTTCGTTGATGATGTTGGATGACTTTGTGTGATGTTCCATCGATTCCACTTCCTTAAGGTTGAATCTGATCATAGTAGCCTCTTGTCTCATGTTTACCCCGGTTGGCATGGTTACTTGGGTCGATTTGGGAAGAGGGTGTACACTCTCTCTCCAATGTATACACGTCAAGAGGCCAATCCTCAGGTGGTGCAATCTCTAAGCATGGGTTGCAAGTGTCAAGTGCTCTTCATCACAAGGATTCTTGCTTTCCAAGAAAATCATCCCATTATCCTTAACACATGTATCTTGGGTCCATAATCAATCCCATGTAATTTGCTCTTGTTGGGCAATTTAGTTGCTCTTAAATTACTTCATTAATTGTCGACCAAGGTTCTTGTACTTATGAGATGTATAAAAGCTATCTTGAAATGAAATTTACCTGAGTGTGGATAAATATTAAATGAAATTAAAGAGTTATCACACACATGTTCTTTTCATTAAAGCTACATTCAAACAAAATTCCAATCTGAATTGAAAACTAATCTAGAACTTAAAATATCAACTTATTTTAACTGTGAAATTAAAAGTCTCACTCTAATTGCAGAAATGGATGTCTATCCTTAATTGCATAATGGAAAAGATTAATTCTAAATTGTAGAAAATAATTTGTAACACTACTTTGCAGAAAAGAAAATTAACTTCTAATTGCAGAAAAAGGAAACTTAACTCTAATTGCAACAAAACAAAAAACAAAAAAAAAATAAAAATAAAAAATAAAAAATTTAACGATGATTGCAGAAAGGAATGCGCTAATGTAATGTAAATGTTTGCAAAGGAAAAATCAAATGAGAACTTCTAACTTCCAAAGATTAATGATGTGCATATATTACTCTAAAAATACATTTCTTCATCATCCACAAAATTAACTGAGTAATGAAACTAAATTACTAGAGGTAAATGCATATGAAAATCAAATCTTTTTGGTATTTCTTTTTTATGAGTGCTTTGAAATCAAACCAACAAAATGATTAAAAGCACACAATTGAGTTGTAACTATTCGAATTGATAGAAAGGAAACTGTATGAAATTGCAAATTAAATGCGAGAATTATCTATCAATGTAATAAAAAAGGGACTGATGAAAACTAACTATCCTTACAACTCTCCAGGGGGTCTCCCGTGAACGTAAGTCTGTCATTGGTCAAATGATTTCTCAAACACGCATTGAAAACAAAGGATTATATTAATTAAAAACAAAGTTTCACAATACTGGAAATAAACCACAATGTACTTAACTTTCAAACTGAAATTTTTGGTTTCGCCTTATGGATTTTATACAAATTTTCATAAACTAAATTAAGATTTTTATGCCGAGAGGCAATGAAATTGTTCTGCCATCTAAGAAGTAAATGTAAATTGCAACTTTATCTCCTCATGATTTTCTACTGCAAGAGAAAATCATGAGGGATTCTTCTTGAGTCATATCCTTGCGATTTAACCAATCCCCTGCATGTTTACTTGATTTCGTTGTGATCTTCTTCCACACTTTGCTTAACCATTACACCGTCATAACAAGAGTTTAACTTTGGGTTTGACTCTTAAATCTCTATTAGGTACCTATAATACTAGTGTATCCCCCTTATTGTTATTGTTAGTGTATCCCCTTATTGTTATTATTGTGCCCATGTAGCCCCCATATTGTTATTATTGTGCCCCATAGAATCTCATTATTGTTATTGTTGAGCCCTTACATTATTATTGTTATGTAGGCTTTGATTATATTGTGACCCCTTAGACTACTATATATACAAAGGAGGTATTGTCATTTGTATCATCCAAGAATTATTCATTTATGTAATATAAAGGAGGTTTCCCCCTAGAAGAGGATAATTTTGAAGTCGTTGATCTATCTATTTGTGAGCTGGTCACATAACATTTGGTATCAGAGCTTTGGGATTCTATGGTTTCACTGCTTCAAACAAGTCATCATGGAATTTTCGCTACAACATTTTTCTACGAAGCTAAAATTGCAACAACATGGAACCAAAATCTTCGTGAACTTCATGTACGAATTTCATATCTTTTCTCGCTATATTTTCAGAGATATGATCCAAGGAAGTTAGGGTTCTTGCAAGCTCCAAAATTCCATCTTAAACAGATGACCCAGGGAAAATCGTTATAACTTTATCTCTAAGCATCAAATTTGAATTTCGTAAAAAGTGATGGAAAGAAGACAGACTGTAGTTTTTTGGGTATCATTTTCAGGGCTGAAGTTCGAAACAGTGATATGTGGAACTTCATACAAGTTCACTCTACTAAATCAGTCTATAATCAGTTCATCGTGGGACATTGGGCATAACTCTTTCATGAAGAATCCAATATTGGTCAGATTTATTAGGTTGGAAGTAAGACTCAAAGGGATACTTCCGGAAGAATTTTCAGATCTTGGATATTCGCAATTACAGAGATATAGCAACTGCAATATATAGCTCCTAAAAAGCAAGAAAAATGTGTGTATTTTTTAACTTTTGCATAACTTTTGTTTGAAAAATCAGTTTGAAGTGATTCAAAGGGAATAGTGAAGCATAGATATCATTGTTTGATTTGAAAATACCTCGAAACAAAAAAAAAAAATGGACACACCTAGTAAGCAACCAGAAATCTCTTCTATGACATATGAAGAAGAGGAAGAAATACAACATGATATATAAAAATTACAAGACCAAGTGGAACAAATTTCGCTTGCGCAAAGAGTAACCAAAAATGAGATGGTAGCTAAGATGGATGGTTTGAAGAATGGTTTAAAAGCATATATGGAAGGTTTGAAAGATGGCATAGAAGAAAAAATGAAAGGCAACATGGAAGATTTGAAGAATGGTTTAAAAGCAGATATGGAAGGTTTGAAGGAAGGTTTGACAAAGTTGCTACAAGAAATGCTTTCTAATGGCGAAAAGGTATTATATGAAACTCATGATGAGAACAAAAGGAATGTTAATCATGATTTCATAGACTAACTTTGGATTAAAGACCCACCTTATTCCAAAGATTGATATGAGGAAGTTTGATGACAAGGATCCAGTAACATGGATACTACAGATAGAGCAATATTTTGATCTCCATGATATGCAACACACACAAAAGGTACACATTCCATCTTCATATTTAGAATCCAACTAGTTTGTATGGTATCTATGGCTTTGTTCTCATAAACCACTTTTCACTTGGTCATTTTTTACGAAGGAAATGGTAGCAGATTATGAGGATACAAAGAGCAATACCTTCTTTAGCCAATTGATAAATCTCAAACAAAAGGGTTCAATGGTGGAGCATATTGAATACCTCAAAAACTTGAATATCAGAGTAAATGATATTCTAGAGGAGCATAGGATTAATGCCTTCATACGGACTTTAAAGGATAACATCCAACATGAGGTTCACCTTTGGGAACCTGATTCATTGGAGAAGGAATTCAAGGTGGCAATAAAAGTTGAAAGTAAAATTATGGAAACAAGGAAGTCTACCACTCACAACTACAAATATGGAAGTGTTTCTGCTACTAGACTTCCACAACCTAAAAGGTTGACACAAAAACAATTAGAGGAAAAAAGAGCAAAAGGTATTTGTTACAATTGTGATAGTAAATACACTAAAGGTCATCAGTGTGCTAAGAAGAAGTTGTTTTACATAGATTGTGAAGAGGAGGAAGAAAAGGATCAAGAAACGTCAAAAGAAGAGGATATACACCAGGAACCAAAAAAAAAAAAAAAAAAAAAAAAAAAAAAAAAAAAATGAATCCAACCATATCTTGTAATGCATTAGTAGGAATTACCACTCCTCAAGCTCTCAAGATAGAAGGACATATCAAGAATAAAAAGGTAATAGTATTGATTGATTCAAGTAGTATCCATAATTTTATTCATTGTAAGATATCCAAGGAACTGAATTGCTTCCTATATCCAGCACCAGAGTGTCAAGTAATGGTTGCAAATGGAGGAATTATAAATTGCTCTGGAAAGTTTCATAATAATAAGATATCCATGGGGGAATATGTATTGAATAGTCTAATGTTTTCCATTACAATGGGTGGTTCTAATGTTGTACTAGGAGTTCAATGGTTACAATCTTTGGGAACGATAACTTTTAATTTTCAAGGACTTTTCTTGAAATTTTTTTGGGAAGAAAAGGAATTTGAATTAAGGGGTATCACAAGGAAACTAGGAAAGATAATCAACTCTAACGGCATGACAAAGCTTCTAAAGAAAGAACAATAAGGCGTAATTGTAGAATTATGCTCACCAGATGTTCAAACAATGAAATCACCTATTTCTCTAGATCTCCAAAAATAATTGGACAAACATTCCAAGGTATTTGAGACTCCCAAATGTCTCCCACATATTCGTGATCATGATCATGTTATTCATTTGATTCCAGGAAGTGTTCTTCCAAACATCAAGCCTTATAGATATCCCTATTCCCAAAAGAGTGAAATTGAATGTATGGTTGCAAAAATGCTAGAGGCTAGTATAATTCAACCTAGTCAAAGTTCTTTCTTCACTCAAGTAGTATTGGTGCACAAGAAGGATGGATCATGGCACATGTGTCTGAATTATAGAGAGCTCAAAAAGGTCACTATTAAAGATAAATTTCTCATTCATGTTACTCAGAACTCATGAGGGTCATTATGAATTTTTGGTCATGATTTTTGGCCTTACTAATGCACCTTCAACATTTCAAGGTTTGATGAATTCCATTTTCAAACCCTTCCTTTGAAAAATTGTGTTAGCATTTTTTGATGATATACTAATCTACAAGAAGTCTTGGAAGGATCATGTTCAACATGTTGACAGTGTTCTCAAACTGTTGGAGGAGAAATATGCAAAAAACTCCAAATGTTTCTTTGGAGTATAAGAGGTGGAATATTTGGGTCATATTGTACCTCATGAGGGTGTTAAGGAAGACCCTAAGAAAATTAAATCCATTGAGGAATGTAAAATCCCCACAACCATAAAGCATCTTCGATGATTTCTTGGGTTGACAGGGTATTATCGCAACTTTATTAAGAGTTATGGGAGAATAGTGGCACCTCTAACATCATTATTGAAGAAAGATGCATTTTCTTAGACTCCATAAGCAACTAAGGCATTTGAACATCTTAAAGAGGTAATGTGCCAAGCACCAATCTTAGTTATGCCAGACTTCACAAAACCATTTATTGCATAATGTGATGCCTCAAAAAATGGAATTGGTGTTGTTTTAATGCAAGAAAGAAGACCTGTTGCTTTTGAAATTCGTCCAATCAAAGGAAAGCATTTACAAAAACCTATTTATGAGAAGGCAATGTTGGAAATACTACATGTACTAAAGAAATGATGACCTTACCTGATGGGAAGACACTTCAAGGTAAAAACAAATCATGATAGTCTTAAATACTCTTTGGAACAAAGATTATCTTCAAAAGAGCAGCAAAAATGGGTCACAAAGATGTTGTGTTATGACTTTGGAATCATCTACAAAAAGGGAAGCAAAATGTTGTTCAGATGCACTCTCAAGAAAGGACGAGGATGTGGAAGCATTTCTTTGTGCCATTTCTATTATCCAGCCTGAGTTGATAACAGAAGCAAGGGATGAATGGAAGAATGATGAAGAGGTGTGGACACTCATTCAAAAGTTGCAACAAGATCCTAGTACATCTGATACATTTAGCTGGAAAAATGATTCATTATGGTACAAAGATCACTTATATCTTTGTAAGAATTCCCAACTCAAACAAAAGATTATTTTGGAATTACACACCTCTCTCTTAGGAGGGCACTCGGGATTTTTAAAACTTACCACAGGGTCAAAAATGATTTTTTTGGGATGGTCTTGTTTGCTCTGCTATGCAGTGCTAACTTTCTAATGTCAGAAAAAGGCTTGGTACATTTGGTGGCATCTTCAAAGCAGCTCACAGTGGTCACTTTCTCCTTTTTCCTCCACCCTGCCTATTCCCATCCATCTCTGTTTCCCTATTTGCCTCCCAAACCCGGAAAAATAGCCCCTTTTGACGTTATCCTCAAGCACCAACCTCCAACCTACCATAAGTCTATGCACTTTCATAACTCATCGCAACTCACCTCCATCGTAGATCACCTCGCCGATCCAACGGCTCCCGCCACGCTCGATAAAGCAGCCCACTCTGCCACTCTCCACCGTCAAATCATCTCCACCAAGATCTGACGATTTTCGCTTTCATCACGCCGGCAACTTGATCGAACGATAACACACAATGAGGGCATTTTTTCTCTCTCGTCCGCTGCTACGTGTCGATCACTGAATGGAATCACGCGACCCCGAGGATTTACCGCTTAGTGCTTGAAAGTGGTGCGATAAATACCATTTACTGCCTGACCAACCCGCCCCACCTGTTAAACAACCATGCTGTTTCGTCCCCCGATGATTGTCCGATCTGTCCACTACAAATCTGACAGCCCCAACTCACTCTGCACTCACCTTGTCGGTAACATCCGTC
>APFE030675281.1:5559-44504 GCA_000404065.3 Pinus taeda
ATCCAGAATTGCAGCAGCCAAGGTACCCTAAAACAATGAGCTAATGAACACATTTTGGAGTGTATCTTGTGTGTGTTGGGTCAAGGAAGTGATCGGATTTGGATCAATTTATCTTGCAGCCTGTAGGTGCCATTTGAAGAACCTTCCGTGGTGGTGAAGAGTCCATCCTAGGAACAGAATCTACAGTGAACGATGCATCATTGGTCTGGTGGAGGGCAACGTGTTGATAGCCCAAAGTAGCCCTAGATGAGCTATCTTTAAGTGACGAAGAGGAGCTGAATGTTGGGTGAAGATTGGTGCCGAAGTGCAGCCCCTTGATGGACAAAGGTGACTGCTAGCCTAGCAATTTGGAGATCGGGAATTGGCCAACTCAGAGAGAAGATTGAATAAGCCCATGTACATGTAGCAGAAGTGACTTGTAGCAGTGTTAGGTGGCAGCCCTCTTGGAGTCTCGATGTGTTGTCCTTTGAAGGACTAAGAGGCAGCTAGTGAGCAATATAGAAGCGAAGGACCAACAGGACAAGATACGACATAGATGTTGCAGTGAAGATTGTCATTGTATCTTGTATACCATAGATTGTTGTATTATTTAGATTGGTTTAATATAACGAAGATTCGGTTGTACATTATTATACAATTTTGTTAAAAATTGTGTATACTTGTGCATATGTGATTTACTGCCTTATATTTTCCGCTGTGAAAAGTAGTTCTTGTTGAGATTCTTGGTTTATAAGCGTCAGAGATTTTAAGATTCTAACCTAGACCCAACATCGTGGAAATTCAACACCACGTGACAGAGGGAGCAACAGTGGCAGGAGGATCTGCTTTCACAATAGAGGGAGCAGTCAAACCTTGCTTCATGTTAGAGTCAGCTGACCTCTGAGTTCGAGATGAAGGATCTTGGTTGGATACATTAACTTCTTAGAACTAAAAGTGTGATGGTGGACAGCCAGTCCATGGTCACCTCCATGGTAACTAATCTCAAGAAGCTAAGTGGCAGAGGGAGCAGCCAGATTGCTACAGCAAGATCTGTTTCAGTGTCAAAGGGAGCACCCAATCAAGGTGACTAGAAAGTAGTTGTGGCACAACATGTGTTGAGATGGTAAAGTTGGATGTGAATTGAGAAATACAGTTGCAGGGATATACAGATTCAAATGAGGTAGAGAGTGTTGAAGACGGTAAGAGCACATCAAGATGATGATTCAATTTAGATTCTACTTGGGCAGGAAGCAAACATTTGTCGCTCTTAGGACTATAGAAGCCAAAGTATATTGCGGCTAGTTTGGAGAGCTGTGAAGTACTGTGGCTTTGGAAGCTACTCACGGGATTGCTTGATCAAGTGCAAGAGACGATCATGATGATTGGTCGAAGCACATCGAGATCATGGTACCACCACATCTGGGACATGGTACAAAAGGGAGCAGTGAGGCTCCAATCCATTTCTCCAGACAAGCAGGATGTTGACATTCTCACAAAGCCTTTGTCTCAGGGTGAAGTTGTACACTTCAAGGAAAAGCTTAGATTAGCTAAGAATGCCTCCCTCCGTCAGAGGGTGTGTTGATGTTGTAGCATCAAGGGGCAAACATTCTCCCTAGGTCAGGGTATTGACAAGTCAAAGTTATTGACCAGGGGCCATGCAATGTGGCTAGGGAAGAATGGCCCAAATAACATCAAGGCTCTGAGTGCTCTCCAGGTGGGCGAGTGTGTACCTTTATCATCGGGCAGGAGAGTTACCATTCAATTAGCATGCAAGAATGGCTATAGCTGAAGGTTTCACCATAGGTCATAGGTGTTGACAAAACTCTAAGTGAAGGCTTGGATAATTAGTGAATAGCTCCAAGTGATGACTTGTTGAGCATGATGTTGATGTAGGATGTTGTCCACGGGTAGTGGATAGATACATCAACATAGATAGCTCATTCAACCTTTCCTAGAGAAAGTGTTCAACAAGAGAACATCTGAAGAAGTCATTATGAATATCTCCCTAGCTAAGAGGGAGTGTCGATTTCTGTAGCTACAATCAGCCTTCATAGTTAATATTTTTAGCCCTCCAAACAATATGTAATAACAAATATAAGACATGTTTTTCATGTCGGTTTCAAGAAGAGGGAATTTTGAATTTACAAATTTGAATTTTTGGCTCCTAGAAGATCAAGTTGGCCCTCCTAATGTTCAAGTCGGCCCAACATGTAGAGACACCCACTCAGCCTCCCAAAAACGACTATAAATACACTACTTGTTCTCCACTTCATGACACCAATTCAGATCACCATCTGAGGTAAAATAAGGACAAGTTTCTAAGGCAACAAGATGAGTTTTTGGCAGTAAAATGAATTATGGGCAAAAGGTCGAAATTCCCTAAGGCAGCAGCAAGCCGAAATTTCAAGAGACTGAGATTTCAGGAGGCCGAATTTGTCTTTGGTTGACCAAGTTTCACCTAGGTATGCTTGTGGTCAATTTGACTTTGTTTTTGATCGGAAGATCAGATTGTATCTCTTGTTGAATTGAATGATTTCCCACACGGGTTTTCCCAAAGTAAATATTTGTGTATCTTGTGTTTGGCTATCTCTTTATGATCCTATTGTCATTATTTGTTCTACTATTGAGATCTTTCGTGCAATTGCTTAATTATGAATGTGAATACAAAAGGACTTAACTAAGAAATCAATAGAAGTAATTATAAGATTAGGTCTTGAGAAATCAACATCAAGAAGCACACTAACATTATTTATTAGCTCTAGTAGAACCTAAACAATATTGATATATTTAGAGTTAGTAGAAGAACTGCCTATTCCATATCAAATTATGCCATGGACCACATATTTCATAAATAATGACTCCTAGAACTTAGGAATGACACTAACTCATAAGTGTCCAAATATCACAAATTTGAAGCACTAAACAAGAGACTTGTAGTTTGTAAGCCAATGCTTAGATTTTCTAGGCATAATATAGTGGCATTTATATAATATAAATAGTATTATTTCAACTCAATTTTATGCATGGTTTCCTGTTGTTCTTCAACATGTAGCACATCCATATCACTGACTTATGTTCTGAAGAATATTGATGTCAACACAATTAAGTGTCATGATAACAATTCGTCTTGAGTATCAAGTAAGTCACGGACGACCAAACTAGGAAGGTTAGATCACTTTTCAATTCAACAATTTCGTTCAGCACTCAAAGGATCATATCTTCTTGTATCATCCATTGTGATAGCTCCAAGAACAAAGAATGATGCAAACATATTACAAGTCAAGAAAAAAGATGTTAAGCCTCTCCACCACTATGCCTTGAGGATAAAGCATTTTTAAGGAGAAGGCAAAGTTATTAACATAAATATGTATAAAATAATACAAATAATAATGATAATAACAATTTCCCAAATAGGGGTGAAAAACAAGGAAGGTCAAAGGGTTGGGGGCGAACCCGCCACCCCACCGACAAGTGGATCATTTACGAAGGGGGTGGCATGGCCAGCCCTCTTGCATACACAAGCATGCAAACCCATAACATGAAGCAAATATAGTATGCAAGACTTCATTCCTTTATTTTAGATATTAACCTATTTGTAGGCCAAAGCAAGAGCAAAAAGTCTGTAGCCCCGCCATTGGGGGGATTGCTTAACGAAGTCACTAGTGATGCGGAGCTAGACCTTGACTATCCGGGAATTACTTTGGTAAATTATGTTATGCTTCCTCCTGGTGTGAGTCTAGTGGAGCTTGCTTCAAGTTGCGTGGTGTTCCCAGTGTGTTTGGGTATGAGCATGGCTTTGGGGCAGTGGAAAACCAGGGGCTAGGTGCATGAGCGGAGAGGCGGTTGTGTTACAGAAGCTCGTTATTCGGTCATTGGCAATGGAGTGTTCTTCGAGTTGTTGGGTCGTTGGTGCTTCCTCCAGCCCTTTAGCTTTCAAGCTTTGAATTTTCAATAAACGCCTTGTCAAGGCATGCCACAACAGTGCATGCACAGCCACCATGGAAGGGGTGGTCGTGGCCCCCAAGGTGCCTAGCAAGTTAGCAACTAGTGCAGGAAGTTGCAAACACTTTCCATTCCGTTGTCCCTCTTGAATCCCGAAACGAGATCCATCACCTTGAATCCCTTGTTGTTATTGACTACCAAGCTTTTTCAGATTTAGAGATATTGCAAGAGGTTTTTCACTGGGTTCCTAACCGTGGTCATACCAAGGGAACAAAGAAATAGTACCTCAACTCCATATCTCTTCACTGGCAAAAGAAGACTTTGTTGGGCAGGGTCTTAAAATACAAATAGGAGGAAAGGTACAACATCTTTTCTGCTTTGGAAGACACCAAACGTGCTCAAAGAAATCAATGTGTTTGCTTGGAAAGACTGGATGCCAAGCTAGCACATTTAGAGAGCCACCTTCAATGTGAGTTACCCTCTAGCTCCTTGACGATCCCGCGCCAAAGACTTGACAACAATTACTTCCTCAAAGTCTTGACTTTCTAGAATGTCTAATGGCAATTTTTTGTATTACAGTATTGTAGTAGATAGGATTGTTTTGATAAAGATGATAGTTTTTTGGACAATTTACTTATTTCGTAGTGCTTAAAAATATATTGTTTCCCTCGGGATGGATTGAAACCCCCTAAAAAAAACCTGTTTAAGTCATTGACTGTCTCACTGATGTATTTTAATTTTGTCATTCTAAGGCAATACAAATTTTAATTTACAAAAAAAAAAATGGTAATAATAATTAAGACAATATAATTATGAAAGGATGTGTCCCAAAGGACATGACCCTTTATGAATGGGCACTCCCGCTTGGTATATATATGGGGCCCCAATTGTACTCTCATCATTATATCATTTTTACTCAATCATTTTATATATTATATTATATTATCCTCAATAGATATCTTTATTTGCGAGGATAAAATAATATATTTTATAATGTTCAAGTAAAAAAATTATGATGAGAGTACAATTGGAGCCCCGTATATATACCTAAGTGGGAGTGCCCATTCATGAAGAGTCACGTCCTTTAGCACTTGTCCTCTCATAATTATATTGTATTAATTATTATATTATTACATTAATAATTATATCTATTTTATACATATTTATGTTCTTAATATGCATATTTTTTTTACAAGCTCGTCACTTTATGTATTTATAGTTTTTGGAATAGAATGCTTCCTTCAACTGTAAACCTAAGAATGGGTGTTTCATATTTAAAAAATGGGTCACAAATGCAACTACCGCATTGCTTCTGCAACCAGCTTGATAAATAATTTTGACAAGCAAAAACTACTCATGGACACAAAAGTTGCATTATGAACAAGTATCTTTCCACTATAGAGCTTGTTTTGAAATGGGTCAATTTGCAACACATTGCTCGAAAGAGCCAAGGCAAGCTAGGAAGCATCAGTGTAAAGTTTAAACCAAACCAATGGGTTGGCGCTAAGGAAGAACATCAATTGATTAGCAACAAAAATCTACCTGAATTGCACCCACCCAAGGAGGAGCCAAAAGTGTCAGAGAGAATCAATGAAACTCCATGAAAAGAAGACCTTTCAGTGCAACTGTGCAACAAGAATAAGCACCATAAGATACAATGAAAGTTAGAAAATCCCCTGGGAAAGAGGAATATGCTTTTTGTCCAGATCCAAATCAAGAAGCAGAGTTCCCGCATAGGCCTCAGGCGAAGGCAAGCTCGGTGAATCAGGCAGAAGAAGATGAGAGAATAGAACATTCAAAACCTCGAGATCAAGACAAATCTCAATTGGAGGGTGAAGAAAGGACTTCATCAGATGCTAAGGAAGCTTGGACAACAATAGTAAAGAAGAAAATATCTCCTCCAACAATGCAGCCAATGGTAATAAGAAGCCGGACGCAGGGCATTGATGAGAAGAGGAAATATCTGAAAGTCATGTTTAGCACCCTTAAAATTTTGCACGTTCAATCTATCCAGTAAGGCCACCATTTTTTAAGTACAATTTATAATCGTTCTTGTTAAAAAAAAATTATCAGGTGTTGAATTGACTCTCCTGTTTTGGGTTTGAAAAGTTTAGAGCATTTTCTTTAGACCCAAATCTGAGAAGCGCATTCAAGCACCTCATTTTCTGGATTCTTGAGGATTTTGGTTTAAAGACAATCATTTCAATTAGTTTCAAGAGTGAATTTTCTAACAGAATGCACATTTACTACTGGCTCCTCAGTGCTGAGACTAAAACATTGTCTTTTTAAAATAAAGAGCAAAACCATGCAAAAAACAGCTAGAGTAAGGATTTTGCATATGTACTTTGGCATAAAAAGTGTTCATTCAATCCATGAAGGTATGCAATAGGACAAGCCATTATGGATGGCAAATTTTCAGTCTTTGATAGTTGACTTGTTCAAAGGCCACCTGCATGTGATTTCCTTTTAAGCTATACTTGTTAATGAGATGCAACAATACCAATATAAAACGTATACACTGTATATTGTATCCAAAAATGGCATAACTGTCACCTATCCAATTCCTATGTCCCCACATAAGCTACTTCACAAATTAAAAAAAAAAATGGCTGAACTCCTCAATGTCTATCCATGAACTTCTCGACTTCTAGGAACTAAACTTTCTACTAAACATCCAAAGCACATTCAGAGATCAAGGTAGGGTTTCATTCCAATTGCACAAGCTTTAAAAAATTTCCAGGTTTTGATTGTTGGGAATTTGCAAAAGGAAATTTCCCTTGATAAAAGGACTGACATTGGTCTGAGAAACTTAATCACAGCTATGCTTCAAAATTCAGAAACCTCGAGTACAGTAGTAATCTCAGAATATTCCTATGTTTCAATTAATTATGCATTAAATCAACCCATAAAGCATTTTCAGGAGAACCATATCAAAAAATTTCACACTTCATAGACTGTCTCTGACACGTTTTTGAAGAACAAAAGGATACTACATCATCATCCAAAACCGAAACCAGATCACAGACAACCTACAACCAGTCTGGATACTGTAAGAATTTGTAGTGAGGGGTCAACCTAGTGAATGTGTGTGGAAAGGATAGAGATGAACACAAGTTCCTAAATATTTTAATCATGAGAATATTTGTTTAAAAAAGGCAACGGATGCCAGATGCCATCCAAGATATAATATACACAAGATGAGTACAAATATGAATATGTACTTTCACATAAAAAGTGTTAATTGGATCAATGAACGTATGTGATAGTACAAACCATTATAGATAGAAAATTTTCAGTCTTTGATAGTTGACTTGTTCAAAGACCACTTGTGTGTGTTTTCCTTTCAAGCTAATAGTTGACGAGATGCAACGATACCAATACAAAACATATACATTGTATATTGCATCGAAAAATGGTGTAACTCTCACCTGTCCAATCCTATGTCTGCACATAAACTACTTCACGAATAAAAAAACATTTGGCAGAACTCCTCAGTGTCTATCCATGAACTTCTCGATTTCTGGGAGCTAAAACTTCTATTAAACATCCAAAGCATATTCAGAAATCAAGGTAGGGTTTCATTCCAATTGCACAAGCTTTAGAAAATTCCCAAGTTTTAATTGTTGGGAATTTGCAAAATACAATTTTCCTTGAAAAAAGGACTCACATTGGTCTGAGAGAAACTTGAACCCAGCTATGTTGCAGAAGCCTTCAGTGCAGTAGCAATCTCAAAATATTCCCATGTTTCAATCAACTATGCATTAAATCAAATCCATAAAGCATTTTGAGGAGAACCGTCTCAAAATTTTCCACACTTCATAGAATGTATTTTGGAAGAACAAAAATAATGCCATATCATCATCCAAGATCAAAACCAGATCATAGAGATCCTACAACCAGTCTAGATACTGTGAGAATGTGTAGTGAGAAATCAAACTAGTGAATGTGTGGGGAAAGGGTAGGGATGAACACAAGTTCCCAGATACTTTAATCATGAGAATATCTGTTTAAAAAAGGCAATGGATGCCAAATTCCATCCAAGATGAGTACAAAGGCATGTTACATCATTATATACAGACGCCTAGGCAATCTATTGAGTTTGAGATTCGACAAGTAAATTGCATGTAGAAGTTATTTCCAACAAAAATGCATGCTGTAAAAATTAAATTGCAGGTATTCTTGATTTTCTTTGGTTGTTTTGACATGATCAGTTTGTTCATGTATTGTGTAGAAAAAATTGAAATTTTATTCCACAATCACACATCACTTGCATCTCATTTTCAGACAGAAAAATGTCCGCAAAACTGCATGGAATGGAAATAAGGGGTCACTGATAGATCCTCAAACTAGATAAGCTGTTATAAACGAACCTGATCTAATAAACAACCCTGACAACGCGAGGAGGAAAAAGTTCTCATTGACATTGAAAAGGAAAAAAGATACACACGTATACTTTTGTGTCCGGCACCTGAAATTCTCTACTGCTCAGAAATCAGAACCATGAATCGGAACCTAATTCCATGGTATGTCCATCTAATTCCATGACTCAATTGAGATCAACCAATATCCTTTGGTAAAAATTATAGCCATCTAAAAATAAAACACGCTGGGCACCAATTCATTTTCATTGCCAATCGTGAATCAGAAACCATTTCGTTGATCTGTCATCAGAAAGACACTAATTGTTCAAGATCAAGACATATCATTCGGTAAATCGTAGCTGTTCTCTGAAAACTATGAATTTTTTCAGATCAGTGTATATCTTTTAACAAACCCAAAACATAAAATTAATGGCCAATTCAGCAAACATAATCTATGAGAGGCATTAAGGTATTGGGTAATAAATCAGAAGCTAAAGGCAACAAAACAAGATAAAATCAACAACAGTAAGAGGCCTGTACCGCTGTTTTTGACTTTATTGTATTGGAAGCATTTTACAATAACAAAAGAGAGTGGCATGAAAGCGCAGAATGCTGCAGTGCCTCGTTATCGTACCTTTAATCTCTGGTTAACAGCAGGGTGAATTTCAATTTTTCCATCCTCGTTCTCTTCGCCCTTCTCCTTCTCCTGCTCCCTCCTGATATACTTCTCGTGATCGGAAAGGGCAACATTGAAGTCGAAGGCCTCGTTCCTCTCCGTAAATCCGAGGCCAATGAAGGCATGTTTGCCTCTGCCATCTTCAATCTTCAATACAAAATAGCGGGAGGAATCAGCAACAGTCTCAACAGAGCCCTCCCTGTGGCCCGGATAGACATAGCAGGCAGCAAAGAGCTCCCCTGTGTTTGAATCCTCCAGCCTAATCTCACACCTTTCCTTGCAGGACACAACTCTGAGCCTCCCAGTCCAAATCTTATCGGATTGCAGCCATTCCCCGCATTTGTAGCTGCCACTGGTGCTCCTTGGTGGGATCTTGTAAACAGAAACCTCTCTCACTACAAGAAGGGTGTGTTCGAAGGCCTCCTCTTCCTCAAATGACATTGTGAGGCACTCGAGATTGTTTCAATGTCTGTGAGATGGAGATGAATTGGGTTGGAGTGAATTTGATTTGCCTGGTGCCTCCCACAAAGCAGCGCGTCTGGGAATGGGATTTTAGAGGCACTTTGGTAGTGACCAACTTGTTTTTTTAGCTTATATTCTTGTAAGATTTGGGGTTCCAAGCGAGTTTTATGGCGTAATCGAAGGAATTAAGAGGTAAATCCGGCCTCTGGGGACGTATTTGGCGAACACCCAGTGGAATTAATGGTATTGTTGAGTATTTAAGGCTAAATCCGGAGACCAAGAATGCAACTGGTAGATGCCCAAATGGTTTTATACTGCGGATCGAAGAATTTGATGCATATGCCCATGACCCACTTCGCTAACACGAGAGGTTCTGCACCCAAAATTGCCTGATTGGTTTTGGGTTTCGTGGTTTTCAAAATAATGGTTAGATCATGGTTAAAGTGTCAATTGGTTTAGTAATTGGGAGCATTGTTTGTTTTCTTATTCATTTTGGGTTTAATTTCAAGGGATTTATGAAGGGATTCAGGCTTTAAACTTTATTCAAAATATTTTAAGAATGATTAATTTTGGCTTTTTATTGTTTTTAAAATTAATAGTTGGGATCATGATTGAGTCGTTGAGAGCACTGTTTGTTAATTTATTTTTTGGGTTTAATTTCAAAGAAATGTATTTGGTTATGATAAAGCTTAAAAAGTAAGGTACCTTGGCATATAGCTTATTTTTAATGATGTTGAAATATTTAAAAAAAAATTAAGTTATTGTTATATTTAATTTGCTCAGGTTAGAGCAGGAAAATTGATATATGGTATAGATAACTCTAATTTATTATTGGTTCCTTATAAATTAATAGAAATTAAATAAATAAAGCATACTTTGCTATTAAGTTTATAAATTAAGTTATAAGTTAAAATATATTAATGATGTTGAAATATTTAAAAAAAAAATAAGTTATAAGTTATTGATATATTTAATTTGCTCATGTTATAGTAGAAAAATTGATATAATGTATAGATTGCTCTAATTTATTATTGGTTCCTTATAAATTAATAGAAATTAAATAAATAAAGCATACTTTGCTCTTAAGTTTATAAATTTTTGAAAAATTAAATTGCAAAATGTAAAAATAAAAATCAAAGTTTTAAAAGATAATTATGAAAGCCATCATCATATAAACTATGCCCATTTGATCTAACATATTTATGTGGTTTTTAAAATTATTTTTAGTGTGAGTTGTTGGATTCTCTGGTGTTAGAATTTGGCTGAAAATTTGGAGGTGAAATTTTGATTTGTGTTATTTAAACTGGTTTTTTCACTGTATATATGGATTTAGCCCCTGAAAAATCCTAAAGGGCTTGGATTGTGCAGGATTACCATCAAGCTTTTGATTTCAATAAATTTTTTCCAAATTTTAGAAAAATTAAACCTAAAAAACCCACAAAAAAAACTTTAAAAAATCTCACTAAAAACAACAACTCATTGTCTGTCTAGAAACAATTATATTTCTCTGTTTTAATTATGTTCAATGATAATTTTTTATAATAGAACAAAAAGCTCCGGGCCTACTAATTTTTCACCATGTTTTGCATTTTGTGCTGCAATGGGACCAAGAACTCTGTTATATTGCTCCGGACCATATGACCATAGCCCAACGCACCATATGCCCACTGTCCAAGAACCCAACTTCTCTGGCTGGACCACGTAAATTGTCTCTTTCCGCGTGATTTGACTTCCTACGCGGCCTGCCATCTGCTGACGGGGATTTATTTTCCGGTAATTGACGGGAGGTTAGTCTGTCTGTTGACTGATGTGATGTACTAGGTGAGCGGTTACAAATATGATATGTGCCTTCCGAACTACTGTTGGAATATGATGTGGACCTTTGCATGCACATGTCAAAGCATATCCCTATTAATTGAGTATTCCTTAAGAGAAAGGAGAGTACAGAAATTTATTTTCCGGTTTTTTCATATCTTTTTCCTTTTTTTTTATCTTATTTATATATTTGTTTTTATTTTAAGTTATAAATTTTAGAAAATATTTATTTAATTAAAGTGTGTTTTTTTAAATATGTTTTGTAATCTTATTTTTTTGTTTTCTTAGGTAGGGTATATTGTGATATTTTGAATAGCTCCTCAAACTACTATTCAAATAGTTGATGTTTAGTTTTCGAAGATGAATAAGGCATGTCACTTTACCTCTATTTCAGTTTGGGCAACAAATAACGCAACACTTTGGTATCATTTTATCAGTTGGATGAGCATTTTGGTGATCAAGATGTGGCACTCTGCACAGTTATAACAATGCATGCAACAGGGACCTACAATCAAGAGCTATTATTCTTTAGTGAACAAGATATGGGTATGTTTTCAATTTTCTCATGGTTTTGTGTTGTTTTAAGTTGCCTATTTCCTCTTCTCTTGTTGTTGTTTCCTCACCGTCATTTTGTTATCCCTTAGCGTTATCGGCCATCCTTCTTTTCTCTTTCCAGCTTCCATTTCATTAGTTCTCCTACAACCCAACCTCGCCTTCTTATTTTGTGTCTTCGTTGCAACAACCCCACGTCCCTCTGTTCTAAAACTTTGTGCCACTGCTAGAGGCCTTCTTATGGTCTCCCCTTCAAGTGCTTAACCACCCCATCTCTACCCTGCTTGCATAACTTGCTTTCACAACACTATGAAGGGGTCTCCCTTCCTCTAGTTGTGGCAGTTCCAACAGAGGCTTGTTGTCCCATACCAATGTTGAAGCCTTAACATATAGATTCTAGGAGTGCACTTTACAGTCAGCCTGAGAAGAAATTGAAGTAGTTGGATGTGAGGCCATAGTTGACTATCATATTTTATATGATATAAAGGTAGTGGACAATGTGGTTTCGTGGATTCTAAATACAAGGTGCACGAAATCCATGCAAACACTATATATGCACATTGTAGACTTATATTGGCAAAGTAAAAACATTGATGGGCAAAGTATTAGTGGAACATAATGAGGCTTAGGAAGAAATTATCTATTATATTGATGTTCACCAACAATAAGCAAACAAATTGGATGCAAAAGTCTGAGTCTTGGACAAGAAACTAGCCAACATAGACTTCGACAACCACAAGGAGGAAGACCAAGTTCCTACTCCCACCCCAGTGGACTCCCCCACAGAATAATTAAGGTGCACATAAAGTTTCTAGTTTTAAAAGGTTTTTTGGGCTAATATGTTTGTTTATTAGTATATGCTATGTTTATTTCTTCAGTCATTTTCATAGGAGCAAACTCGGTTATTTAGAACAATACCAGTATAGATTCATCTTAACCACAGATCTAGCAAGAGCCAAGAGTGATCAAATCTTTTTACTTTCAATTATTTATTATTCATATGTGTGTGTGTTTTCTAAAGTTTATATTAAAATATATTAGTTAAGATGGATATTAAAATGTTTATTTATGCATCTAATTGAAATATAAATAATATGAGTCAATATCAACTTTATTCGTTTTCTTTTTTTGTTTTAATTACTTTAAAAGAATTTTAAACGTTGATATAAAATTATCTTTTTCATATGGATATGGAAATATTTATTTATAACTAAGAGTGAAATATTTCTATTGGGTTGCAATATCAACAACCAATCAAGCAAGCACGGTTAGAGTGGGACTAGGTTTTATAATACTTTAAGTAAAACTAACCAAATATGTATATTTGTTTTTTATTTTGGTTATAGTGGACATTATTCTTTAATTTAAATAATATTTTATTTTTATTTTAAAATGGACGCATATCCACTTTGAGCACAGAGGGGATTACACATCGCCCTTATACTGGGTTGTAGAATGAGCCTCTCTACTTAATTATTATAGATTTTTTTCATAACTATAAACATTTTTTATTTGTTATTAATTTGGTTTCTCTAGTAACAAATCAATAATTATAAAAATAAAATGTTTTAATTTAATGGTAATTGTAAATATACTTCTTTTACCCAAAACAAAAACAAAAACAAAAACAAATAACAAATAACCCTTACCTTTTAGTTAACAAATTTAATATTTTACCAAAATAAATTATCAAAAATAAAATTTAAAAACTAACCTCATGTGGTGAGGAGAACTATATAATAAAATTAATTGGCTTCATCTAATATTTGGAAGAAGAAGAAAAAAATTATATATATATATATAGAGAGAGAGAGAGAGAGAATTGTTCAATGATTGAGCAAATCTCACTTATCTAACATTGTGTCGATCCTTCAAAATATCTCTATAATTCTAAATGTTTAAATATAAACCTCACAATCTCTCTCACACAAGGGTTAATAAGAAGATTTAAATCTAGGTAAGTGAGATTAACATCATTAATCTTGGAGTGGAGAGGAAGATGGAGCTCGGGATTGTTCAACGGTGGGAGCACGACTAGGGTTTCTACCTCACCGCCTAAAGCAACACAGTTTCTCGTTGCCATCCTCACAGTTGCGATGTCATCTTCATCGTCATGGTCAACATCAGCTCTTCAGATTTGTTGTCAATGGACCACCCTTCATTGTCGTCGGGATTGTCTGCAGGATGTCGAACATGGAAGAAGACGTGGTGGATTATTCTGTTGACCCTAACCCCTATGAGCCTATCTTAACGTGCCCTAATAATCTGTCAGAGGCTACAACTGCTCGAGTTCAGGGTTTGCCTTTTCCGCGGTTTTCCGTTACTCCTCCTACTCGTTCTGACCCTGATCCTTCCTCATCCAATCTGTCGTGTGCTGCCCTCTCTATCGACTCCTTGGGCCTTGACTGCCCACCCTATCACCGACTACCCTTCACCTTCTTGCGTCTTGCACGCCGCCCTCCCCCTCTTTTGACTCATTGCCTTCGGATACTACGCCTCACCAGGTACCCTATGATTTCCCCTCCTCTGTAGAGTTTGACATTGCGGCGGGCTCCTCTAATCCGTCATCCAACCCTTTCATCCCCTTTGCGACAGAGTCGGGTTCCACCTCCTCCCCTTCTGGCTGCTTTGATACGCCAGTGATAAACTCCCAGGAAAACTCCTCTCTTCCCTAGCAGGAGCATCAGGGTTCACAGGACCCCTTGTAGGACCATTCGACCACGCCACTTACTGGTAAGAAAAAACTGAAGTGTGTTAAGGCTACCAGCAAGGATCTATCACTCAAACTTGGTGAAGGGGTTCAAATGGGGGAAGTTGTTGATACGGCTAGCAAGGTTTTAGTGGGTATAATTAGAGGCCGAGCTTATTCTGTTGCTCGCCTTCGCCTTTGGGTTAAGGAAATTTGGGGGAATATTTTCAAGGAACTCTCGGAGGTTCATACTCTGCTCGGGGATGGTTTGCGCTCAACTTCCAAAGGGAGGAGTACACCTCTTGGGCACTCTCTAGGTACTGGCATATTGAGATGACCCCGGTACTGCTTAAGTGTTGGAGCCTATTATTCAATCTAGAACGGGAACAAATTGGTGTTGGACCACTATGGGTCAGGTTGTCAAGGTTACCCCTCCACTTTTGGTATGAAGACATTTTTCACTCGCATTGGGAATGCGCTTGATACCTTTCTTGATTACAAAAAGACCTACATCAACTCGAGTAATCGACCTATGGCTCATATTTTGGTATACCTGGTTACCAGAGAAAGGTTGGAAGAGAAAATCACTCTACATTGGAAGAACTTCACTCGCATTCAAATCCTGGATTATGAAGGAGTTTTGTTCAGATGCCGAAGGTGTCATAAGGTTGAACATCTCTATAAGGAATGCCCTCTGGTTTGCTCGGCTGCCACTCCTACCAAGGAAGTAAAGGATGTTGCTCATGTTGCACCCACATCAGCTGCTAGACAACTTCCTCGATCTAATGAACCTTTGACGACGGTGGGCGAATTGAATCAGCTACCAACTTCGGCCTCCCCCCATCCTCCTTCCCCACCTATGACGAGATCCAAGGTTGCAGCTACGGCCGCTCGCTCATCAGGTATTCCTCCTCCCTTTTGTTATATTTTTGTTTTTTCATTAAATTGCTCTATTCAGCACTTACATACTCCATTTTCATCTATTTCGGGCATAACTTGCACTGCCATTACCTGCCCCCTGGACCTCCACCAACCTGTTATCTCAACTACTCCCCCTTCTATCCCTGGTTTGGCTCACTCACCCCTCCCCTCGAATCCCTCACCCGCCTCTAGTCACTCTCATTCCTACAACCTCTAATCCTGAGCGTCTCATCCACTTGAGCATGTAGGGATTGGATTGACATCCCCTCCTCATATTTCCAAGAACACCAGGGGTCGTCAATCCCACATTTCTAAAGCTATCTTGCAAGCTAGGGTGGAAGTAGCATATGGCAGAGAATCCACACTTGATTGGGTACTCAGAGCACCGAACACCCTCCCTCAGCCACCCCCATGAAGTGGCTATCCTTTAACTGTAGAGGACTGGCTAGCCCTCCCAAAACACTAGCCCTCGGAAGGTTACTTGAATATGAGAATGTTGATATCATCTTCCTTCAAGAAACTCTTGATTTGGCTGATCTGGTCATTCTTGTACTGCAATCATTGAATTTGGGTTGGACCTTCAATGCTCTTGACGTCATTGGGCAATCCGAAGGTTTTTCTCTGGGCATAAACCCTCGCATTATCAAACTCAAATCCTCCTAGGGAGGATCTGGCTTCATCGATATGGACATCTACTCCTCGGAGTTTGGCATGGATTTTAGGATTATCAATGTATATGCCCCTTATCAAAACAGAGCTGAGTTTGGAACCACATCCTCAATCTATCTTTTGTCAGATCTGACAAGCTCATTTTGGGTGGGGATTTTAATTTCTCCATTGGATATGGGGAATCTTGGGGATGCAATGCACAAGGGGATCCCTTATCTGACATTTTGGAGCAACTTCTTGAGCAACACCACTTGATTGACATACCTATGAACAATTCTCAACCTACATGGCACAACAGAAGAACAGGGGATGCTGCTCTAGCTAAGCGTTTGGATAGATTCCTCATCAAGGAACCTCTGGTAAGAACCCTATCAGATTATAGACAGTGGGTTGGATCTAGTGGAATATCTTATCATTCTCCCATCTTCGTGGAGATGTTGGGTCCTTTCCAAAAGCCTAAGGCCCCTTTCAAATTCAATAGCACCTGGTTAAAGGACCCCAATTACATCAATTTGGTCACGAGTTACTAGTGCTCTCATCCACCTGCACTGGGGAGAACCATTGTTGAAGGATTTTGTCATAACCTTCTTTAAATCAAGATATTATCTATTAAATGGGAAAAAGACAAACGAGATCGGGATGAACAAATTCTCATTACCATTGAGTCTAATCTAGCTGATCTCCTGGATGAGCAGGGGCGAGGATTTATATCTATAGAGGCTAAATCAATTCTCATTGACCTGGAGACTTAGAGATCCAAAATTCTCAAAGATTGAGAAGAAACATGGCGCCTTAGAAGTCAATCTATTTGGCTTCAAGTTGGAGATGAGAATACAAAGTTTTTCCAAAATTATGCAAAGGGAAGAAAAGCCAGCAACACGATCTGGCACATGCCTTCTGAGGATGGTCAATTTGCAAAATCATTTCATCATCTGGCACACATGGGCAATCCACATTTCCATAAGCTTTTTAAGGCTCCTCCTGGTGCCACCCTTACTAAAATAGTTCGAATCGCTAGACTCTTCCCTCAGCCTGTTGATCCGGAAGAGGCAGAGGAGCTTACAAATCCTGTTACTATGGGAGAATGGGAAAGCACACTATAATGGTTAAAAAAAAGATAAAAGTTTGGGACCTTACGGATGGACTATTGAGTTTTACTTATCCTTTTACGATACTATTGGATACGATCTTCTAAAGGTGGTGGAGGACTGCAGGATTTCAGGGAGAATGTACGAGGCCGTCAACTCTACCTTCATCACCCTCATCCCCAAAACTGACTCTCCTATATCTTTCAATGATTTCAAACCCATTTCACTTTGCAACTGTCTATACAATATCATAGCTAAGATTATTTCCAATAAACTTAAGCCTATTCTATCATGTCATATTTCTCTGGAACAATTTGCTTTCCTCCATAATAGACAAATTCATGAGGCTATTGGCACAGCTCAGGAAGCCCTCCACTCCCTTAAGACAAAAAAGCTTAAAGGATCCATTCTCAAAATTGATCTCTCAAAAGCTTTTGATCGGGTGAGCTGGCTCTATCTCAGAATGTTACTCACCCATTTAGGCTTTCCCCCTCCCTTCATTCATTGGATCATGTGTTGCATCAGTATTGTCTCTTTCAGTTCCCTGATCAATGGATTTGCTTCCTACTTTTTTCATGCAGAACGTGAACTCAGACAAGGATGCCCCCTCTCCCCGCTCCTATTTCTGTTGGTCATGGAGGGACTTAGCAGATTAATAGCCTTCGCTAAAAGAGAGGGGCACTTACAGATACTCAACATATTAGACTAGTGTATTTTCACCCACCTCCTCTTCATTGATGAAGTGCTCATCTTTCTCAATGGAGGCATTCGAGACACCACTATATTCTGTGACATCTTGTTGCTCTTCTCTTCGGCCATAGGTATGGAACCTAATCGATTGAAATCCACTATCACCCTCTTAGCCTGCACTCCACATGAAGCTCAGGTTGCACAACAAAAATTCCCATTCCAGAGCCATGAACTGGATGATGGGCTCAAATACCTTGGGTTCCAGATCAAACCACATTGCTACAAGATTGCTGACTGGATATGGCTTGTGGCCAAGATCAAAAAAAGACTACTCAACTGGAATCACAGATTCCTCTCCAGAGCAGGTCGATTAGTGCTAATTAAATTAGTATTGGAGGCTACACATGTGTATTGGATGTCTTTGGCATGGATTCTAAAAGGAATTTTATCCTGGATACAAAAACTTTGCTGCAAATTCCTTTGGAATGGTTATAAGGAAGGGACACCTTATGCCTGGGTGGGCTAGAGACACATTATAATTCCAAAGAAATGGGGTGGCTAGGGATTGAAATACCTATCCTCCTTTGCTCATGCACTAGCTGCAAATATGGGATGGCATATTCTTACCTCCCATAGCCTTTGGACAGAGGTGATTCACTACAAATATATCTGGCCACATCAAATTATGGATTGGATTCGCTTGCCTACCTGGTAGAGAAATGGGATATCCATGATTTGGCACGCAGTATTACATACTTTACTCACCATCAAGAATGGACTCACTTGGAGAATTAGAGATGGTTATCTGTGCGAATTGGCATCGACCCATGGACGAGCTGTGGCAACATGTTTCACCTCCCTCCTGACCTCACACAATTTCTCAAGAACAGAGATATACTTATGATTGCTCATATTGTTGACCCTGGGAATACCTTGGTTTTTTCACAAGCATGAAAAATTGTTGAGCATTCGGCTATTCTTGTGCAATGGCATCAAGATTAGGGTGGCTATATTAATGCGCTGACAGAATTCCATGTCTAAATAAAGGATGGAGCCGATGAACTCATATGGTCCCCTACTACTCATGGCACTTATTCCCCCAAAGCTGGTTATCCCATCATTCGTGCTGCCCACAAGCCGCCTGAGCTATTAGATTGGTGGCGTAGTCTTTGGAAATTAAAAGCACCTCCTCGAACTAAACTATTGAGGCGGAATGTTTTATGGAAAAATATACCAATAGGGGTCAATCTAATGAAACGATCCTTCTCTGGTCCCTCTTGGTGTGTGCTCTATCAACAAGCAGAGGAATCAATTGATCACCTTTTTCTGTTCTGCCCTATGGTGCTTTACATTTGGGAATAGGTTCTAGCTACATTATCCTTAACTAACAGATGGCACAGTCTCAATGTTTTAGAAGCCTGGAATCAATGGAGGGCTGGGTCCTTGAACCAAAAAGTTTGTTGTCTTCCGCTGCTAACCTACTAGTCTATTTGGCTTAACAGGAATGGGATCATTTTCAAAGATAGAGTGGCTCGTTGGCCGTCATCGATTACCCATATTGTATCTACCTATCATGAAATCCCGGAAGAGGATCACACCCGTGCTGGCCACGTCGTGACACCTGAAGCCATTGATCGCAATTTACCTTGGGCATATTTTGATGGTGCAACATAAGCACACAGGTGTGGGAGGGGTATAATATTGCATAAAACTAAAAATTATCTCTTTAGAATTCAGATGGGCGTGGGGATGGGGACAAACAATTTTGCAGAATTGATCTCTCTTAGACACCTCCTCCATTTTGCTCTTGCACATGCATGCAATCACATACAGATATTTGGAGATTCTAAAATCATCATCAATTGGTTCAACAACACATCTGCATGTCATATGCACTCTCTCAGAAACATTTTGGATGAAATCATGATCTTAAAAGCTCAATTTACTTATATCTCTTGTCAACATATTTACAGGGAGCGTAATATGGTTGCCGATCAGCTTTCCAAGGAGGCCACGGTACATCCAAGAGGACTATGGATAATTTAGGAGCAATAAGGAGAAGAACATTACCAGTATTATCATCGTCCCTATATAGATCGGTTCTACCAATGAGCCGGTAGGCCCTAATTTTTGCAGTATATAGCACTGATTTCTATCAGTACTTGTTTTATACATTGTATATATCCTTTATATGAACTTTTTTCAGTATACCCTGCGTGGTAAATTATGTACAAACATATTTTTGATGGCCACGGCCAAACTTACTGCATATGCCATACAAGCATCTACTACATGTAATTTTTCTATATTGATGGAAAATTATGATTTTTCCCCGGGGGAAAAAACATCATTAATCTTTATCATTTAAAGTATTTTTAATTTTTACAATTAAACATATTATTAATCATTTTTAATTTTTATATCTTAATATATAACCAAAAATTTAGAGTGTGGGTTGGGACCTAAATTTGTTTATACTTGTTAAGAACTTGTTTTCATCGAATATAAGGAAATAGGTTAATGCCCTAACATCCAGAGGCATCTAGTAAAATTGAAAGTCTGGCCCCTTACAAACCACTAACAGGTAATTCCAGTTAGCATGGTTTTCCTTGAATAACAGTGATGAGTCAGCTTGCATTCGTCGATAACAGCAAGTGATAATTGTTCCCACTGTTAGTTTGACAGCTAAACTATATAAACAATAATAACAAATAAATAATTCTAACTATATAAGTAGTAATAATAATAAAAAATATCTAAATACATTCCAAAATTATTTTTGATTAAAATGCTAATAAAAATATTTATGGAATAATTCAACTTAAAATATGTTAACAAAAATTAATTTCAAGACACTAAAATATGTGATGTAGTCATTTTTGGAAATAATCAATATAAAAATTAATTATGCATTGTTTGTGGGAAAGTTAAGGTTTTGTTTTTTAAATTAATAAAACTAAAAGGTTTAAATATAAATTCAAGTTCAGTTTTCTTACGAGGCGTAGAATAGATGATGATGGGGTGTAATGTTAAGTCACTTCGTGATCTAAATATCATTGGTTCAAATCTCCGTGGGCAAAAATCCAACCATGTTAAGGGCTAGTGCGGCTCAGGTTGGGTGCGATCCTCGAGCGATTTTGATGGCTTAGATGCCCTATGTCATAGTTTCTCAAGCCAAAGGTTAAACCCGTAGTTGTCTCTGGAGGACACATACAACTTAACAAACCAAAAAAAATTGAGCTTCAGGGTGAGTGTTATCAGGAAAACTAGTGTCCATTCAGAGCTGCTAGTCCCACTAAGATGGGTAGCTATCTTAGAAACAAACAAAATAAAGTTACTTGTGTTTTCCTTTATGAGAGATAGATGAGAGAGAAGCAGAGAGTACCAACCTCAGTCTTTTGCTTGGCTTCTTGCTTGTTTCCTCTATCCTTTGACAGAGCTTTGCCACTCCTTATTTACTTGTCCCGCTTCAAAGAATACCTGTAGAGTCAAAACAACATAATACCATCAAAGCATAGAGATCTATAACCATAAACAATATAGGATTAGATGTATATTAACCATGCAAATGCATATATCAATACAAGATCCAGAAATATACAAGAATATGGAGGAAAACTCAAATAGCTTTATTGATAGAAGTAGTAGAAGAGAGGACTACAACCCATTGGTTTGACCCAGCGCCATCCTCCCAGCGTGAAAGCCCTCTTCACCTCATGAAAAGCTAGATCACCCAACACTATGATGTTTCATAGAGAAACCAACAACACTTCCTTACAAAATACAAAATTCCAGCCTCTAGATCTCTAGGATGAGGGATCCATATATAGATATTTGCAGGTGGGTGAGTCAGCTTCTGGGATTTTGGTTAGTGTCATTTCTCTGATAGTTCTTGGTTCCACTTGGAGATTTCATGATCTCTTACTCATCCCCGGGCAAATTCAGAGAGTCAAGTCTCAAATGAGCAGTTTCTAGAAGATTCTCTGGGTTTCCACCTAGCAAATTGCCTCTACCATTTGTCTACTCTCGCCCATCGCACCCTACAGAAGGGTTTTTCAGTATGCATCACACCCCCCGTGTGTAATAGGTGAGATGCATCACACCCTGACCATGGAGCAGGTGAGATGGTCCAATTTTGACCAGTTCTGAGTAGTTTTTCAAGGAGAACTTCTGGGAGGTGATGTAATCAGCTGACCTTGTTCCTTTAGGGCATGAAACAACACTTTTAGGGGCTTAGAAGCCCTTGGTTTATGGACATATGAGATTGGGGTTGCAGTGCCCAAATATGTCTATAACAGTGAGGTTGATGTTTATTAGATAAACATATTTCTATTAGTTATTTGAAAATAAATTCATTATTAATTTTTAATGAGATGGTTGGAAATTTCATCTTTAGGGATCATGTAAATTTGTATTATTTGCTTGAGAGAAAGATGAAAAATTAGAAGTGAATTTGAATAGCCGACTAGAGTTTAAAATACCTCTTGCAAAATGAAACCAAGGATTACAAACTAGTGGATTTATGTTTATCACTCTAATGACAAATGCATCTTTATCAATTCTCTTTCATTATCGTTTGTCCAACATTGGTATTAGAGCCACGATTTTGTAACCCTCAACCTAGGCACTCTCACCATTCTCGTGCCCTTTATTTGCATATATTTTCTCTACACCTATATGCTCGTTTGGCTCTTTGTCTTTCACACAAATTTATGCAATAATCTAACTTTTCTGACTAGCATTTGGCCTCAAATTTTTGGATTTTGTTTATATCTACCTTTATTGTCCAAAGATTAAGAAGCATGAGGTTCATACATGGTGGAACCAATTCTTAGTCCCCACTATCTAAAGAAGGTATATAGAAAAGACATTGCACCCCTACTTTAATTGCAACTTTAATCCATTTGAATCACCTTCTTGCTACATTGTCAGTTCACAATTTGCAGAGGTATTAATCATAAAGCTCAGAGGAGTAAGATATCAAGGTGTTGCATGAACATTTTCGAAATTTTGTGCAAATATGTTAGGCCTTTAGCTACTCTAAACATGGTCTCCACCCTATCGACCACAATAAGCATTTAGGCCTCCATAGAGATCTATGCTTATTGTAACAAATTGTTGGAAATAATACTGAGAGGGGGGGTGAATCAGTATTATTAAATCAAACAATTTTCATTTTCGTATGTATATATATATATATATATATATATATAGCTATGTATATATATATATATATATATATATATACGCTACTTCAGTTATGGGAACCCGTGTATATACGCAACTGTGTCTAAAGCAACCAGCGTATATCAGTAAACTTATGATTCAGTTAATCCATGAAATGTTGATCTTTAATCAGTGCATCATAACTTCATTAACCATAAGAACAGTAAACAGGTGCAGTGAAACAGAACAGATCATCACACACATGAACGCAAGATATAAGGTGGAAACCCAATGTGGGTAAAAACCACCTGCTGAAATTCGTCTCTATCTTGTTTTAATAAGAAACTTCTTTTTACAATATTTCTGTACTAGTGCAGTCTTATACCAGTATGCAGGCTTCTACCTGTAGAAGGCTACAACCTTCTCTCGTTCTCCAAATTCTCTTGGAAGGGAGCTACAACCCCCTTAGCTCTTGTACTAGCTGATGTACTAGTACGTAGGTGCTGACCTACAGAAGGCTACAAACTCCTCTTTTCTTCCAGAGACCACGTTTCATAAATTTTCAGATTGGATCCATAAATATCATCAATCAAACATCAAATGTATTTGCATCAACGAATCCCCTTTGCACCAACCAAAACTGAATCAATCAATCACTTCTCTGAATGCTGTAACTAGAATACAGTAACAGTACCAAAACACTAATCCTCAACCCAAAATACTACAACAATAAACAGAAGTAGCTAAAACATATTTTATGAGACGTACACTACTTCAAGATGAAGAAATTGCATGCATACGCTTCTGTATTAAGGCAAACCAGCGTATACACTGTTTTGACTTGCTAAACCAGCGTGTATACGCACCTTTGCTGTGCCGAACTTGTGTACAGATCTATAAAAGACAATTTTCCCTTTTCAAATATTTAGACATCAATTATGCCCATATTATCAGATTTATAGATCAAGTCATGCGCCAAATATAACAGATCAAAATCACACAAATATACTACTATTCAAGCCTTAAGATCTTGACCCATCAATAGATCTTATCCTTCTTCTAGCGCTCAGGTTCCTCCTTGGTTCACATCCAGCTATGCACCATAACCCAATGACCAATATTCTAGATCTTGCTCTTCATAAGATATTCAATGCTTGAGTGGATGCCTTTGCCTAATGATCTCCTTCCCCTTTTATAGTCTTAGGCCTTACTCAATACCATGGTCTAAAACCACTTAGAACCAATACTTGGGACTCAATACCTGGTTCAACACTTCGGGCAGAATACCATGGTCCAAAAACCATAGGTCCAAATACTAGGGACTAGATATCATGGACTAAAAACAAGTTTTCCCATATGTACACGCTTTTCCTTGCATGAAAATGCATGCATACACATACGTGCCTTTTGATCGATGATCCTGCATGTATACGCGCCTTGGTTAAGTGGAACCTGCATATATCTCTTTTTCCTTTATTTTGAGAGCCTGAACTGTGATTTGTCATCTGAGTGAGTTGCCATCAAGGACAACACCTATGTCATAGTGCCAAACATGTGTCATAATGCCAACACAAATGACCCATGACAAAAGGAAAATGGATTCCTCACCTAACACTCACAATTAGTTGAAGCTAAGAACAAAGCTTTGTAATTTTCAACCCCTCTATTCAACATCAAGTTTGTCTTTGATGCCTTCCTTACTTTCTCCTTGATCTCAATCACTTGCAACACTCTTAGGGTTTCAAGGAGATTATTTTATCAAATGTCAATGATGAACACAACATAGTCTATAAGGAAAACTATGGGAAGCTAGTGAATCACATGTCATACCCTTCCCCATCACCATAGTTGTCTCATTTGAAATATTTGAATGGAATTTATTTTATTTTATTTTTATATGGACCTAGATCCTAGAAGGGTTGTCAATTTATTGTATTGTTGGTATTTCTTGGACCCTTGATAACTAAATTCAAAGTGATATGGAAATAATAGAATTTGCTTATGTTCGAAAAATAAAATTGCTCTATGTTTTCTAAATTCTATGTTAATTGCACGTGGATGCTTCACGTTGATCAAGAGAAGATCTGCACATCTATTCAAAATCATATAACTCCTAGCCATTTACTATTTGTTAAATAATATTTCGTGTCATTTGGCAAACAAAACTACATTACTGGCACTTGGCTCTCCTATGTATTAATAATGTCACTCTATATCACAATTTTCCTATAATGTACAAGGCCTTTGAGTTATGACTTCCTAATTCCCATATGTTAAGTAGATTTCAAAATTTTCATATAATTTCAAGTTTGTTAAATACATGTCATATATGTGTATGTATATGAACATTAAGAAATTGATAGCCATCAATATGATGAAAGGAACCTTGGAATAAACTCTCTAAATCATAAAGTGATAAATTCTTTGGGAGAAGCACCTCATTTGGAAGCAATCCTACTTCTTCTTGCCAAAGTTTTCCTTTTGGAACCCAATCAATAACTTGAAATGGTATTGGGATACATTTATATTCTCTATTGTGTATAAGTTGTCTAACAATAGTTATTTTACATTGGGAGCATTGAAACATTATTTAATTTGTAAACTAAACATTTAAATACAAGCTGGAACACCAGTCATCTCAAAATATTATCATATTCTATCTTGAAGATCAATTCAACTCTAGAATAATTGTCGTTTGCAAATAGTTGTGTTGTAAGTCTAATTTTAGTATTTTGAAATTAAGTTGAATTACATTGTAAATGGGTGCATTTTTGATAAAAATCCAACATCCTTCATTTGTTGAGCTCTCGTTGTTGACAAAATGGCTTGATTTGACAAAGTATTAGAGTTACTCAATACTCAATACTCTACTACTCTTTGTTATTGATGATATGACCAAAATCAACAAAATCACTCTCACCAATCTTTGAATTTGTTTACAAGACGCACAGGACAAAATCGGGTTTCTGCAACTTGAATGACAACTCCAACGAGCCAAGGTACAACAAGGGAATCGACACTGTGAACTAGTCTTATTATGAGCAATTATTTGGTTGAGTTTGATAAATATTTGCATTAGCAACCAGTACATGATCATATCAATGATGCCACTTCAAGAGCATTAAACTGTAGACGGAGAAGTTTCTCTTACATTTTCCAAGCTCGACATTTGACCTTGGGAAGAAATCATCAACAACAAGCATAGAATCAACCTTGGATATGAAAAGGAAGTGACCTTTCACATTCCAAACTACCAAGCCAATTAAATTCCAGAGTGTTGGACTTCTTTTAAAAAACTCATCTTCACCTACTCCACATCCATATTAGATTCCTAATACCAACATCATCATTGAGTTGGCCACATCAAGAATCAATGTTTTGAACTTCATCCTTGTGAGCATTGTGGAAAGCATAATTATCACTTATAGAAATGTTCCAAGAGCCCTACAAGAATAGAGATTCACCTTAGATGGATCACTTCATGGCAATGGTCATCAACAACCAAGAAAACATATGTTGAAGTGGATATATTTTTTACTTCTCAGCTTGTTGCGCTAATAGGCGCTCTACGACCCAGTATGGGGTAGATGTCAAGCATAAATGTTTAACAATTAACAAATATAACTTTTAAAAAATTTAATCTAATGTCAATGTCGGCCCTAATTAACAATCGATATAACTATTATGTATAAACAAAATATAAATTCAACATTGGTTTAATGAAAGTGAAGTGGAATTTTCTTTGTGAGAAAGGGTGAAACAATTAAAGTAAAATAGTTAATTTACTGTTGGTGGAATCTAGATTTTGAATCTAATATTTTAAAATAAATATAATTTTTTTTTTTTTTATTTTTTTTTTATTTTTTTTTTTTTATTTATTTTTTTTTTAAATAATATATGGTACAGATGTGTAACTTAATGTAACGTAATATAATGTAAACATTTTAACTCGGTGAAAATAAAATAAAAATAACCCTATAAAAATTAATAATTAAAAAAAAAAAAAAAGACTCATGTTATTAACCCATGGTATTCATGTGGAATATAACCTATTTTAGGCGGGAGTTTAACTACTCTAGATCTATCTTAGTTTGATGTTTTATTTAGATACATAATTAGTTGTATAAAATGATGGTGTTGAATCCATGTAGCCTATAAAGGTAAAACATTTTTATGGATATGCAATCCCACTTGGCATTTGTATGTTTTGTTTCTATGGTTGAATAGATGAATACATAATGTGTATTTATGCGTAGAAGCTTTAGATCTTCCTAGAGGCTATTGGGTGATTTAGGAAGATGTTTTTAGAAGTGTAAGGTTAAACAAGATTGCATAGTTGCTTCTTCATTCTAATGACTTATTTGATAATCACTTTAATATAATATATGTAATATATTCTCTTATTTATGTGTGATAATGTGCTATAGAAATAGATCTCTGATAGATCTAGGATGGTAAGTTTAGAAGAATAAGCTTAACTATGAAAGTGGGTTGGGGTGAGGAGAGGAGGTGGGGGAAATATTAGGTAAAATGTAATTATTACATTTTATCTAATATTTATGCTACCTTCATCCATTTTTTACTAGCTTGCAAGAAATATTGGGTAAAATATAATAATATAATGTTATATTTTACCCAATATTTCCCCTAAGTGGTTCACTTTTATTGTAATTTTTCTTTATATTTGAAGTTTAAAAGTAAAAAACTCAATTATAAAATTAGCAAGGTCGAGGGGAAATATTGAGTAAAATGTAATAATTAAGTTTGGGGATGGGAAATATTAGGTAAAATGTAAAATATTATATTTATGTTTATAATTATAATTAATAAGTAAACTAGCTTAGAACCATCTTAACTCCGAATCTACCAAGCGTCGAGAGAGATCAAATTTCTTGAGATGTAAACCTCTTTTAAAGTGAAAAGAAGTTTGATCCCTCTCGGTGCTTGGTAGATTTGAGTTAAGATGGATCTAGGTTGGTATATGACAATGGAGGAATATTTAATGGTCAGTCTTCAAGTTTCAAAATCTTCTTAATCAAACATAAAACATAAACCAGAACCAAAGCCTACAACTAGAGTCAGCTAAAGCAATAGTTAAATCTACAAGATGAGACAAAGCCATGCTCCATGAGCATGATTTGGTTTGTGGTCATCCCAAAACCACCATTTGGTTTGTGGTCCTCTTTAACCACCACTTAGTAGCAAAATTATTTATTTTGTTAGGCAACACTTTGTGGTCATCTTTAAACCACCATCATAAAGTACTTCCATGTTACATAAGACATTTACTTCTAGTTAGATTTGAAACTATTCCAAGAACTACTTTGAGCCAAGTTCCGGAGTTGGTGGCAAGTCTTAACCACTATTAAGTATAACACTTGGGCTTCTACTACCCATTTGGTTTGTGAACTTCATTAAGCCACTAGATTCAAAGAACACATTCAACCATTGGGTTTTATCCATTTCAAGATTCCAACTCTCTTCTTGAAATCACCTATGCCCTTTCAAATTAAAGGGGGTTGGGGGGAGAAGTTGGAAACCTAATCTTTAGGGGTTATGCAAATTTTTATAATTCACTTTGAGATGAAGATGAAAAAGTCACAAAGGGACCTGAATAGCCATTAAGAGTTCAAGAAACCTCCTGGAAGATGAAACCAAGAATCATAAACTAATGTATTTGTGTGCATCATTCTAATAAGAAATTTTATCTCCTTTTTATTCTAATGTGTCCAACGAAGATCCCGGATGTGGGTGATTTTAATGCTTAACAGGTCAAGGGCTCGTCATGAGGGCAGGTATCCGCCCGGACGAGCCACGTATAACAGGACGCATAGCATGTGGGCTTGCTGCGTGAGGCATTTAAGTTCGGAGGCGTTGGTTAATGGAAGTCGGGTCCTTTCGGCATTTACTGCCCCTCTTGGTAACGGGAAAATGGCGCTACAAAGCCATGGCCTCTCTATCATTCTCCCGCAGTTTGTGTTTGCTCATGATCTGGTTCTGAGGGAGGTCGTGGTGGTTCAATCTCTGGTTCTGAGGGAGGTTGCAAGGGGTTATTCCTGCCATTGGGACCATTCGGGGGTGTTTGGCATCTCTGTCACTCTCCCGCTGACGGGCATAAGGTTCGAGTGCTCAGAGGTGGTGTGTGCTCATTCTCTGGTTTCGAGGGAGGCTGCGACGGGTTATACCTGCTCTTCGCAAAATTCAGAGATGCAGCGAGAGTGTCTACGACAGTCAAGCCGGCGCGGGATTTCCAGAGGGCAGGCTTCGTCTTAGAGGCGAGCCCCCTCCCCCTCCTCCTCAATCGAGGTTTCTTCCGACCGTCAGCGCTCCAGGGGTCGGGCAGTTGGCAGAGGCAGCACAGCGGAATATCGAGAGATTATGGACTGTGGGCACTCTGAGCATCCCATGGTGAGATATCGTATTCCATGTACTCTGTCAAATTCAACTTTCTTTGTTACAGTTTCAGTGGAGCATTGCAACAATCCTCGAGGTGAAGATGATGCTATTCATGCTAGCCCTCCGTGGATTCCTGGGTTGGCTCCTACAACAAGTGTGCAAGTTCCCGCCATTGATATGCTGCGCCCTGTTCAAGACAGCTTCTCTCCAGACCCTGGGGCAGGCCCAAGTGAACCTATGCAGCGTGACATTCTCACCGAGCCGGATATCCACAAGATTCCCAGATGCAAAGCGGAGGAAGATGTGCACACCACTGATGATGACTAGTTCGCTCTGCTGTTCGACTCAGGTTTCCGAATAAGAAATTTTTTCACTGTCTGCTCTCACCGCTATCTTATATGTGTTCGGTCTTTGTCCTTATGTAATTCTGTCCCTATCTGTTACAGTGACGGCTATCCATAGTTGTTCTAGTCTTTATGTGTTTCAGTTAAACATGTATGTTCAGTGTCGGTCTCATGAATGTCGATTTGGTTCAAGTGTCGGTCTTATGTAATTTTGGAGATGATCATTCCTGAGCTTACTGTCAGTCCTTCGACAGGTTTCACAGGGCTACGGCTCTGTTGTACCAAAGATGATGTAATTTTTGCCTTTTTGTAATATAATAGCATAGTCTTATTCAAAAAAAAAAAAAAAAAAACCGTGTCCAACGAAGATTACTTTGAATTACTAGATTTTTAGGAAAAGATAAGAAAATACTTTTTCTACTACAATTTTATTTATGTATTTCAAATGTTTTATTTAAATCAAAGTTAAATCATTGTATTTTAATGAGTAGAAGGATTATGAAGGTCAATATTATAACAATTATTTAAAACTTAAGATTTGATGTGGTTTTACATATCTCATTATAAGGGAAAGTTATTTTTATCTTCGACTCTTTTATAATCACAAAGATGATAAGTTTTATCAACCAATGATATTTTAGGAATTGTCCAATGCCATATTTCATCACTAAACTCATCAGAGTTTATTGTTATTTTAACAATGTTGGTTTTCTTCTTTGCACCATTCAAAACAAGAGATAAATTTGATCTTTTATATTAGGGTAGATCATCTCCTTATAGTATCATAATTTCCTCTTATCCTCTCATTTTTTATCACACGATAATTTCCTAAGGATGAACCACATTAGTTGGTTCGAAACGTTGACCAAATCTCAACAATGTGATTAATCTGAAAGACAATCTTATTATCAATATGGATCACAAAAGTATAAGATCTAACAATATTATTGTTATTCTGTAGATTGACTTCTCTCTATATTCTCTGATGATTTTTCCAAGAGTTGGCATCCTTATGCCAACCCCAATTGAGCCATATATAATAGGTACCTATTCATAACCATGCTCTCAATAAGGGAAAAACTTACATCTATAAGGAGTATACAATGGGGTGCATTGCCTTTAATTTTAAAATTAAAAGTTATAAAATGCTTTTGGATTTGCTTTAACTTTCTCCACAATTATTTTTGGATGTTGCAACCCCAAATTTCATAAACCTATAAGATAATTGGAGTGATGAGGGTCTCAAAAAGGAAGTTTCTTCTTATCCCAAAGCCAAAGGTTCATTAATTTACAATTGTTTTCAATGCCATAGTAATTTTTCCACCTTCCATTTATCTTTTTTCACAATGTTATAGCTCTGATTAAACTAGTGATGAAGATCAATTCTAATATATTTATATGAAGTCACTTCCTCCAAGTTCTTGTTATCATACACAAATCAAGGTAAGTTATCTTTTTAGATTTGAATGTGATAACCTTTGTTTTGTCAATGCGAATAGTTATATCCATAGGTTCTCCATCTAGGATCCAATGTTAAATGACTCCACGTTAAGAGGCAAGATAATCAGTTGGCAAACTCGCAAGCCAACTTGGCGATAAACATGAACAAAAGTAGGGGGTGGTTTCTTTTAAAGGAACAAATGCCATCCATCCTATTCCTTAATATTGTGGATCAACAATTGTCAAGTCAAAGTTGTATCAAATGGAGCCATTGACAAATTCTTCATGTCACACATAGTATTCATTCACTACTCTATGTTATGATGTGTGGTTATGTCACATGGGGGGGTTTTATTACCACTAGTAATTTCTCATGCTTCCATTATTTTGTTTTGTTTGGTATTGCCAATCACTCTTATCTTGGGAAATTGTCTCATAAAGCTAGAAGGTAGCTTGGCATATTATTATGCAACATTGCTTAAGGGTTGCAAGCAACTTATTCCTGGTTATTTTTGCTCCCCCCTTAGTTACACATGTAAATATAGATTTTGGGGAGCTATGAACCACTCATAGCTCCCTTTGTAAGCATGAATTAGCACTTCATCAATAATGTTATGGCTTTGACATTGTAATAAACAAGATGTCAGTGTTAGAGAATCCCCCAAACATAGAACAAAATGTCTTCTTGAGCATTATGTTGCACTTGAAGAGGAGGATTGATTCCTTGGAACAAAGGGTCAACAATTTGGAAATCCTGACTTTTGTGCAATCCTCTCAGTCGAAGAGCAATGCTCTCTTGGGTGTTGGTGCAACTAGTTTCCTCCCCCAACAATAATGGCACTCCTTTTTGTGAACTACGGTATTCTTGGTGGCAATTTTAATCAACATCCCAAAAGTTGATAATTTTGTGTCGTGTCTTGCATATTTCAGTCTTATGTATTCAGGATGTATAGGCTTCAGGTCATTTTTTGGTTCTCGTATTGCTCAGACCAATTGTAGGATCTTTGTAGGTACGATACACCCTGCTAGTTTCTATATGTTTTTGTTTTGTATTATTCTATATAATAGAAGCTCAATGAAACTTCATCACAACATATACAAAATACTTAAAGTATTTTTTTATACATATGTAATCGGTGAAAGAAAATACTTCTCATGAATTCAAAAATATATTTTTTGTAATACATTCATATGGTTAACCATATCATTTTATTACTATAAATATTCCATATAATAATAATAATAATAAGCTTTAGAGATTTTTAATTATTAATGAAAGTCATAATGACCTTTCGCCATAAAACAATATCGTCACCATTAAAAAAAATAACAACAAACCTAATTAAATTGTAGATAATATTAAAAAAATAGAAATAATTAAATTATAGTTGTAAAATACTAGCAGTTGCCCCTAAAGGTGCAAAGGTACACGAAAGGAATGGAACATTTGGAAAATCCTCTGGCCACCAACAAAGCCCACCACTACTAAATGGATGTGCTTAAAATATGTCAATATCTCCAATGCAAACATTATTGATAATTATTTAAATGATTGAATTTATTCTAACTTACAAATGGTTTTGATACTCACATCATAAACTATTAGCCCATTAGAGTTTACAACATTGAATCTGAAAACTTATTTCATAATCACAACTATTCCATCTTACACGCCACTTAGCCTTAATGCAAATCCAGATCCAATCTTTTTATATATATAAACCTTAAATCATGATCTTCTTTTTAGTAAATTACTATTTGAAAAATAACTTGATATATAAATTTAATATGATTAGTATTCACTAGTAACTATTGAGAAAGAAGTGGAGACATCAAGGTGATCATCCACTGTGGCTGTATCATTTTCTACAAACTTGCAAATTTTTTTCTTCTGATAATTAAATATAGGAAAATCTTAATGTTGATTAGGAATTCTAGAGGTGGTGGCGGTGACCTAGCTATGGAATGACGGGTTGAGTTGTAGCTATCTACTTGGGCCCCCTCAGCGGGTCCTCGACACCCCTGGCCGGACTTCATCCTCTCCGCCCTGTTTGTTGGTTTGGTGCATTAGGTTGGGGGCTCTTATCGTTTGGAGGTGTGTTGATTATTTTTTGGTACCCTTTTTGAAGCTTGACTCTGCTCCTCTTGGGTAGTGTTGGCTTCTTCAATGTCAGAGCCTTCCCAAGTGATGTCGTTGTTGGTGGAGATTGCGACGTTCAATTTTCTGGTTGCTTCAGCTCCAAAATTCTGTAAGTCGGGTGGGTCAAAGTTTGTGAAGAAGGTGGAGGAGATCCCAAAGATAGAGATTTGTGCCCCTCAGGCCCACTCTCGTGCCCTAAAGTTGGTTGATTGGGATCTCATTAGCCATTTTATGGGCCTATTTCCCTCCCCTAGGATGGTAAAATCCTGGATCGAGAAGAACTGGAAACCTCTTATTAAAGGAGAGGTTATCTCCTCCTTCTGTGGTAAAGGATTCGATAGTTTTTACTTTGAGAATAGGTTGGATCGAGATTTAGTGTTAAGGAGTGGTCCATATTTTATGGGGGCTCAGGGGCGGGGGTTGTATCTAGATCATTGGAGCCTTAGCTTCAACCCAGAATGTGATGTTCCATCCTCGGTTTCGGTCTAGGTGAAGTTGTCTTACCTCCCCCTTCACTCTTGGAATGATGCGACTTTCAAGCTCATAGGGAACTCCTTGGGGAAGTGCATTGACTGCTCAGAACCAAAAGATGGTCTCTTCTCTTGCGCCAGGATTTGTGTAGAGGTGGACTTAGAGAAAGGTCTCCTAGCATTTGTCAATTTATGCATGGATAGATGGACGCATGTGCAGGAAGTTGACTATGACCAACTGACCTTAAAATGCAAACTTTGTCACGAGTATGGGCACTTTGGTAAGGGTTGTCCAAAAGGTTTGGAATCTTTGGAAAAGTAGTCTAGGGATCCTGAAGAAAATTAATAGTCGGTTAATTGGAGGAAGCCCTCGAAGCATTCGTCCCCCGCATGATCTATCCCAGTCTCTAAGGCTAATGGTCCTACCTCCCTCAAGCTCGCCTTCTCAGGGGGTTCTGGTCTGGTGTCAGAGAATCATTTTGGGATCTTGGACTTTGTTGTCATTGTTGAATACTCTATCCCCCCCCCCACCCCTCCTCTCAAGAGGCCCCTGCCTCTCAGTCTACACCCCTGGCCAGACCCTAAAAGGTCAAAAAGTGACGAGCTCTAGCTCGAACATCAATAGCAGTTCCGAAGAATCATAAGATGAAGAGGAGGAGGTGGATGGATTCCATACATTATCGGAAGGTATGGGGCCATTTATGCAGTTGAGTTCAGCAGTTGAAAGACTAGATAATGCAAGGACGAAGAAACCAGAAGGAAAAAGAGAAAAAAGCAGGAAGAAAAACAAATAAGGAAGTCGGGAGGGAAAAAACATAAAAAGATAAAGAGTTGGGAGTCCAACACACTATCCCTCGTAGCTAGCAGGAGCAAGAACAAGGGGGGAGGGGGGGGGGGGGGGGAAGGAAATAATACGGGCCCTAGTAGGGGGCGGGAATCATAAAAAAGTGATTAATGAATATAATATCCTAGAACTATAGGGGTCTGGGTTTAGTAAAAATAATAATGAAAGTGAAATACCTAATCGAAAAGGAAAGATCGGATGTCACCCTCCTTAAGGAGACCAAACTAGATGAGCAGACTCTCAAATCAATCCAAAAATAAGATCTGGAGTAGCTGTAACCTTGAAACAATTAGTTCAAGAGGAGCATCAGGAGGTCTTTGCACGATGTGGAACCCAATGAAATTGCATTTGCTAAGTTCTCTAAAAACTGCAAATTGGATACTAACTACTTTTAATTCAATAGTAAAGAAGAAAATCTTCACATTGATTAATGTTTATATGCCCACTCACTTCTGAGAAAAGCAAGATTGTTGGAAATCCCTGATGGAGTTAAAAGGCAAAGAGTATGGGCATAACTGTATTCTTGGAGGAGATTGAAATACGACAATGGGAAATCATGAAAAAAGAGGGGGCTCCATTGTTCGTGATGCCCTACAAGAGCATATGGAAGATCTAATCTTAACTCTTAACCTATTTGATGTCAAGCCTCAAATTGTTTTGTATACATGGACCAATAAAAGAGTAGGAGTGAGTCATATTACGGCCCGACTGGACCGTTTCCTAGCCGCTGACAATATCCTAATCCTAAATTTCAGCCTCAAATCCTCTATTCCTCCATGGTCCGATCTAATCACTGGCTGATTTGTCTAATCATTTTCCAACCCTTGGATCTGGGCCCTATCCCCTTTCGTTATTCTCCCTATGGTTGGAAGTCCCCAAATTCTTGGAGTTGGTTTCCCTCTCATGGTCAGGATGGATTGAGGGAAGCTCAATAACTATCTGGGAGTCCAACATTCGCAGACTGAAAGGTGACATTAAAAAATGGATAAAGGAAAAGAAATCAGGTAGACAAAACAATATTAAAGAGATGGAGGAAAAACTAGCATCAATCCAGGGACAAATGGAATATACTATGGTAAAAGAAGCAGAGATATTCAATACCCTCCACACAAAACTTAGGAGGGAAGAGGAGTACTAGAGATTAAAATCTCTAAATAAATGGTTGAAGGTTGGGGATAGGAACACAAAATTCTTCCATAAACAAGCCAAGTTTAGAGAATAAAAAATGGGTGGGGGGGGGACTATCAAAAATTTTGAAGAAATTAAGAGAGCAATGGTAGAGCATTATGAAAATCTATATACAAGAGATCATTTGAGTGATATTGACAGTGAATATTTCTTCTTGGAAGGTATCCCAGTGATGGTGACAGAAAAAATGAATAGAGCTCTGATATCCCCCCCTGTGGTAGAAGAAATTAGGAGGGTCATTTTCTCCTCCCCCTTGATAAGGCTCCCAATCCGGATGGTTTCTCGGCCATCTCCTATCAATCCTTTCAGAAAATCATAAAAAAGGACCTATGAAGATTGGTGGGATATTCTTTAAAGCACTTCATCATGGGGGGTGGCATAAATTCTTCCTTCCTGGCTTTGATCCCCAAAGAATCGAATCCCTCCTTCCTCTCTAGATTCTGTCCAATTTCCCTCTATAATGTCTCATACAAAATCTTCTCAAAGTTGTTGGCCTCATGACTTAAGTCTCTCTTGCCCTCTTTGATCTCTAACAACTGGGGGGGGGGGGTTTGTCCTAGGTAGGAAAAGCTATGACAATATTATCCTCATCCAATAAGCACTTGATTCTAGCTAGTGCAAGGCTAATCAAGGTATGATCATAAAATTAGACACGGAAAACACTTTGATCGCATTAAGCATGGGTTCCTGATAAAAGTTCTCAAGAAAATGGGGTTGGATGAAACATTCATTATATGGATCAACCTTTGTATTTCTTCCCCTTAGATGGTTCCTTTGGTTAATGGTCGGGTGGCAGGCTTCTTCAAATCCTCGAGAAGTCTTCGTCAAGGATGTCACCTCTCCCCTTTCTTATACATCATCATGGTGAATGCACTAATTAGGAAATTGGAATATGAAAGAGAAACTCTCAACCTTTTGGGCATAAGGTATAAAGAAGGTATCATAAGCATAAATCATGGGCAGTTCACAAATGATAGAATTTTGATGGGCAGAGCCTCAGTAACAATTGCTCGGCGCTTGAAAAGAACTTTAGAGAAATTCCTTAGTGAGTTGGGGGGGGGGGGGGGTGTGCACTAATGATAGTAAGAGCTACATCTACAATTGGAATATCTCCAGACAAAAAGAGAAGACAATTGAAGAAATTATGGGGTTTAAAGAAGTTATAGATAGGAAATATTTTAATTATTTAGGGGTCCCTATATTCCTAATAAGGGTTCCTCCTAATGCTTGGAAAAAAGTGCAGGATAAAATGAAAACAAACAATGTTAATTGGGGAGGGATATGGGTCAACTATGTAGGAAGGGAAATCCTAGTGAAGCCAGTCTTGTCAGCAATCCCTTTGTATCAGTTTACTGCCCTATAGGCCCCCAAGAGCGTTTTACATCAAATGGGGATGTATATAAGGAAATTTTTGTGGGAAGGAGGAAGAACAGAAACCAAGAAGTATCATTTGGTAAAATGGAAAATGGTTAGAACCTCGAAACAACATGGTGGCTTGGAATAAGAGAGCCAAGGTTAGCAAACATGACAATGGGAGCAAAAATATATTGGAATATGATTACGAATCTAAATCAATGGTGGACTCAGGTGACCAGGGCCAAGTATTTAATTCAGCAAAACGACAGAGCAGGAAGAGCAGACCCAAGCTTGGGCTTGCCATATGGAAGTTGATCAATTCCTCCATGGACACAATTAAAAATAATATAAGCAAAGTCCCAGGGAATGGAGCCTCCATCAAGATTTTCATGGATTCGATTTTGGGCCTCCAACCCCTCGGTTTCGATCCTTCCTTGGTGGAACTAATATCCTTCATGAGACAAGGAGGGATGGTAAACTTGGACCAGATATCATACTGGAATCAGCAAGGAGGGTGGAAGGGATGGAAGATAGATAACATTCCTGAGGCTCTTCTCCACCAAAGAGATAAGCTAATTAAGAAACTAAGAGGATGTGCCCCCATTTCTCTCACAATTAAAGATAAGTGGGCATGGAAAAATTCCAACTACACTGTAAAGGAAGGGTATTCACATTTGCTCTTAATTCCTAGGCCCCTCCTAAATCCACCATTTGGAATAAAATATGGAAAAATAATGTTATTCCAAAGGTCATTTTTTTCTACTAGCTGCTTTCACATAAAAAAATCCTCAGATCAGAGAACCTCTAGAAGCGGGGTCAGATTGGCCCCTCAAGATGCCCGCTATGTGAATATTCGAAGGATTTTATTCCCCATCTCTTTCTCCACTGTCAGGTGGCTAAGGTAGTTTGGTCGGTATTACTTGGCCCTTTATACAATAGATTTTCATGGTTCCCTGACCTCCTGATGTTATTAATCTCTTGGCCCAAATGCTATTTAGGATCCCTTCAGGCTAAAAGAAAGTTCAAATATATCTGGTCTGCTCTTCCTAATTATGTCTGTTGGCAAATCTAGCTATCAAAAGATTAAAGCTATATTAAAAAACACTCGTCCTTTTGTTGGACTAACTGCCATGTTATCAATTCATCGTGTATGGAATTGAATGGATGGCGCCATTGGTTGGCACCACTGCTTCTCAACATTCGGCTAAAGGTAACCCCTCTAGTGCCCAGTGGATTCTATGACTATATTTTAAGGGGTTGGTGGAATGGATAAGATCTTTGAATCAATGGACTCTTCAATTTGATGGAGCATCAAAAGGAAATCTTGGGGTGGCAGGAGGGGGAGGGATTCTTATTAATCCTGAAGGAATCATTGAAGACATATATTCTTGGGGCTTGGGTAAGAAGACAAACAATCAAGATGAAGCTTATGGTTTGTTTTTCGGCCTAACATTGGCTCGAAAAGAGGGCATTAGAAAGATATAGGTCCTGGAGACTCAATGTTGATCATAAAGCATATGAACCATAGATCAACAACAAAAAATATGAACCTTAATCAAATAATTAAGATATCCCAAGGGATGATCCCCTTATTTGAGTTTGTGTCATTTTTTCATATGCTAAGAGGGAATAACCAAGAAGCAGATAAGCAAACAAATTTGGCTTGCCAATTGAAGGAAAAAAACCTTTATAGTGAATGAGGTTGAGGAAACGATAAGCATTCCCTAATCTTATTCATGGGTTTATACTATTGGTCT